>BQNB010113195.1:10365-21990 GCA_026074375.1 Tanacetum coccineum
CTCTAAACAAACTTGAACTCTAAAGAACTTTTAACAACCTAAAATCTAAAGTTCTAGTTAATAAAATATGCCCTGGTGCTGAATGATAGTATTTAAACCCTAACTTTTGTAAAACTAAACCCTAACCTCTAAAACTTGATCTAAACTTAGTTATGTAACCACTCTCAACTAAACAAAAGAGTTTGACAGAAATGTGTTGACTCTAAGAGTCAAAAGTAGACTAAACCAAACACTGCCTTATATTTTTCTGTCAAAACAAAGTGAGCTTAAAAACTTTTTAAAGACTAAAACAGCTAAAACTTTTTAGCTACTTATACTAAACTTAACCTAATAAAGCTATTCAAGCAGTAAAATTACTAGCTTATTAAGAAGAAATAGCTAGTTACTCTCTAAGCATATTACTACTACTATTGACAGAAAAAGTGACAGTGATACTCTACTAGTTTTAAAACTACAATAGCCTGAAAACAATTCAAATTTAAGCTAAGTAAACCTTATGAACATGATTTAAATGAAGACTTAACAGAAATAAGCAAGTTGAAAATAAGCTATGAATGCTATAAAATGAAATTAAGAGAAAGTAACCTGAAAATTTGGAGTCTCAGAACTAGAGCTACTCTAGTTGAGTGAGTAGCTCTTAAAAATGCTTAAACCTAATGGCACCTTGCCTCTAGCCCTTAAGATTCTAGGCTAAAAATGATGGCTTATTAATAAGAAAAATAGACTTTCTCAGCTAGCCTAATACTATACTACTGAATCTTAAGCAAACTAAAATAAAAAGAGATTAGAACCTGAAATGCTGAGTCTTCACACTAAGCTATCCAAGAGTAGCAGCTTAGTGTTCTTATACGGCTACCATAGCCACTAGACCATGAGCTTATAGCTCAATAAGCTCAAAGCAGCTTATTCACTCCTTTGGCTTCCAAAGTACATTAATAGCCAATCAAGTAATCATAATTGATCAAATTTGAGAGTAATACAATGTTAAAAGGCTTTTTGACAAAATATAAGTAAATTTGAGCTTATTGAAAAGAATAAGCTCAATTGAGCTTATTGAGAGTAAAGAGAGTGAAATCGACTTTTATTGCTTGAAATGTAAAGTTACAAGTAAATGAAAAGGAAAATACAAGTAACTGAAAGAAATACTGAATTTGAATTACACTAAAAAACATTAAAAAGTGGTGTAACATGGTGCTTGGTCTTCTTTTCTTTTATAGAGGCTAAGACTCCTTCACATTGTGCTAGTTGGGTGTGTAGAAAGTCCTCAAGCAATCCTAGCCATTGGATTGACTTTTGTGTTACTTCTCACACAATCACAGCCATTAGGGGGTGCGGGTTTATGTAGATTGCCAACCTGGCTTGTTTTAAAGGGCATGGGTGAGTGGGAAAAGGTGAGGGTGAGCTGTGGGAGGTACTTGAGAGGTGGTTTGGCAGTGAAAACAGGGGGAGAGGTGGTTTGGGTTTTGGCGCCAAGTGGGTTCGACCGGGTTACAGTACCAAGTGGTTACAGGTTTAAAAGGTAAGTTTGGAAGAGATGCAATACTAGTCCCTCAACTCTCTCTCTCTTTTCACTTTATTTCAGCCGAATTTAGTTATAACAAAGAGTTTAGAAAGTGTCACAAATGGTCCCTTCGTTTTATAACAAAGGAAATAAAGAAAGGTTTGGCAATATTGCAAAACTAGTCCCTGCTGTTTTATAACTAAAAGGGGTAAAAGAGGTTTAAGCAAATTGCAAAACCAGCCCTTGTGTTTTATTTCTCTATTTTTCTCTTTATAAAACACTTTTAAAACTTGGCATTTTTGGCCCCTTCTCTTTATTTAGCCATTTTTCTTTTATAAAACACTTTTAAAAATGACAACTTTAGTCCCTAAAGTTTATAAAAATTGAATTGTGGGCTTTTGTTGGGCTTGGGTTTGTATTGGGCCCATTGGGTTTGGGTTTGGGCCCAATAAGGTATAGGCTTGGTTATTGGGCTTTTTCAAGCCCAATAAGGTGTAGGAGTGGGTTTTGTGTGTACAATGGCTGAGATTGGCTGTAACTGGGCTAGGATTGGGCCTTCAAAGTCTTCACAGTCTTTGTCAATTGCACACAAATGGGCTGTTGTAATTGATTGAGTGCCCATTTGGTCTTCACAGCTCATAATTATACTATTGGGCTTTCCCGGCCCATCAGATGGGTAAAGATTACATCCAATAGTATTCTTCAGTTCCGGCTCCCTTGGTTTGACTCGTTGATTTTCAGTATTGATTGACTTTGGCATTTTTGGACTTTGGCCTTGATTTTGCACAGTCTTTTCCATTCCATGCTCAGTTTTGTCATTTTGGCTTGGTTTTCTGTCTTTTGATGATATCCACTTCCTGCACAATACAAATGCAAAACAAACATATATTTGGCAGTTTTTGTCTGTTTTTGGTCATTTAAGCTCGTTTTTAGGAGCGTAAAAAGATATGTGTAATTAAGCACTTATCAGCAAAGCAAAAACACACAACTAAACTTTAGACACACATTATTAACTTTGTGACCATATGTATACGAATTTTGGTTACATTAATCATGTTTGTATATGATCGTTTTATTTTTGTGTGCCAATATATGACATTTTGGTCCACATTATTCAAGTTGTGTGACATATATGTGTCACTTTTAAATTATATATCGTGACAAATGACTTCAAACTTACTTTTCAGATTGTCACACATTTCCTAATTCATATTGTGGCTAAATATTCAGCAAAAAATAGCAGTTCACTTTTAAATAATGTGGGTCAAAACTTGATTATTATGATCTAGCACTTACAAATTACTTCATGTGACCATATATGGATTTTGGTCACACTGTTTAATTGTTTGACATATATTTATCTCATATGTATATTTATAGTGTGACTAAGGTTTCTAACTTCATTTGTATATGTCAACGTCCTAATTATAAGTGACTAAATAATCAACAAAAAATTACCAGTTAAGTCTAGTCACATAAATATTCAAATGTGTGATAATGAAATTCTGAAATGGTCACACAAAATGAGTTCAAGTGTGGCTGTTTATTTTATCCTGGTACATTTAGTCACATAAATATCTAACTATGTGGCCGTTTAAAAAATAGCATGTGTAACGAAATCCCAGATTTGTACTAGTGTTTGTACTCTGCTCATTCTTTTCACTAGAAGCAACATCCACAAATATTTCATCATCATCCAACACTCCAGTATCAAACATTAGGTCTTCATTCTGTTGTTCATTTACTAGAATGAGCTCAGCATCTGCATCAATATCCTCAATACTCGTCCCCTATTTAGATGCATCCTCCTGAGCACCCAAACCAGTATTAGAGGATTTAACTTTTCTGGCTGTACCAAGTTTCTTGAATCTTGTAAGCCCTGTGGTCCTCAACTGTCTCCTCTTTTCAAGCATACTAACCCTTTTCTTAAAACTAGCAATTTCAACTGCATGATCAGATTTAACCTTCTCTAAGTCAAGAACCTATTTTTGCAATTGGGTACATAAAGCCATCAATTCATTAAGTTGCATACTATCCTCACCACTATGTAGTGGATCATTAGAAGGTGTATTAAGATGTTCCTCTTCCTCTGTCTCAGCATGAGTAGTCTCGGCCTCCTTCCTCTATTTTCTCCTAGACTTTTGTTTCTTCTTAGGTTGAGAAGATGTAGATGGTTGATCAATAATGGGTATCTGAGTGGAATCGGTTAGAGGAACTGAATCCTCACCCACTTCTTCAGTAGCTTAAACTAGCATATTATCAAACAAAGGTGTAACTCTCCCAGATAAATCCTTACCCTCTCTCTTCATATTAGCAAATATTTTCTTTGTGTGGTAGGGATTAACAAAAGTCTTTTTGTGATGTGTCATGTCTCTAAGTTGTTGGTTAAGAAAAACTTGTAGAAAGCGAGGATACAGCAAGAATTTAACCCCTCCATTTAAGTGTTTAACCATAGCATCAAAGATGTACTTAGACATGTTAAATTTTCTATTTGTTGCTAAGCATATGATCAAGGAAGCCATTATGCTACTGAATTCATTCCAGGCTGTGGTCTTTGCACTAAGGCTTTGAGTAATGGTATGAATCATAAACTTCCATTGCGGAGAAAAGAAAACTTTATAAAAAGTAAGTTTTTAAGAAGGCTTTTTATACCCCATTTTGGCCAGCTCTTCAAAAATTGTAGTGTTTAGCAGACACTCAGTACCTTCTGCATCATCTAAGTGAAGATCATTCCTAATACTTGCCTCTGTGATGATTACCTTCTTTTTGTCAATTAGGGTTTGTAACTGACGTACTCCATTAACCATCTTGACCTGTGCGGTAGCCCAAAACTGTTGTATACATGAGGTGTAGATGATTGGATTGACTGTTAATGCATAACTAACAGAACTTGCTTTCAGAAAATCAATGATCTCCGCAAACCCATCACTTTCTGCAGGTTTCTCCAAAAACGCGACCACATTGTGCGTTTCAGCAAACTTAGGGCTCGACATTATAATGATTTTGATGATCAAAGATGAAATTGAATTAGGGCTTATGTTTAGAGAGTGTTTGAATGAATGAAATCGAATAAAGAAATAAGTGAAACCCTTAATCGAAGTATTTATAGAATCACCCTCAGCAGCAGGAACTTGAACTAGCAGCAGTAATTGATGCCTAGCAGCATTAACTTAAACCTTGCAGCATAAACAAATACTGGCAGCACTAATTTAAGCCTAACAGCATTAATTGTATACCAGCAGTAGAAACTTTATGCTTAGCAGCATTAAGTTGTATTACCAGTATTAACCTGAGACTAACAGCAGTAAGTTTGAACTACCAGCATTAACTTCAATTTCATCCCACAAATAACTTTGATCATCAAATTTGATTCTCACAAACTCTCTTTCTGTTTTTATGCTCACAGTATCTCTCAATTCTTTTTGCTCACTTAATCACTCTTTCTGTTTTTGTACACACATCTCTCTTTCTATTTTTAAGCTCACTTAATCTCTCATTTCTTTTGGCTCACTAAAACACTCTTTCTGTTTTTAAATCACAAATCTCTCTATTCTTTTGAGCTCACCAATGCAGACAGTTGTGTACAATTTCCATCAATTCCAAAATTTTCATACTGTCCTCCCCACTTCCAAATGTGTTAACTTTTGAGAGAGGTGGATCATTGGACTGTTCAGATGTAGTCTCAAACCTAGTTTGAGCATCTACATCCCCCAATATGGTATCTTGGCACCTGGGACCACTACCTGAATCAATTCCCTAAGGAGTTAATTCATTAAGTGTTGCCATGGATTGGGTCTTAATTTATGTTACCACTGTCCTGCTCTGCTTCAGAGCTAGAAGCAGTAGTGGCAGCCCTTTCCATTCTGTCACCCAACTCCTTATGGACAGCCTCATCACCAACCTTTCTTAGGGGGACCACTAGACTGAGGTATCTTGGTGTCCCGACCTCTTTTGAATTGCCTTGGGTTTGATTCATTACCCACTTGTGATTGATGTCACATCTTCTTTTCATCACTTATAGACAATTGGAAGCCTCCCCTTAATGCAATACCATATTTTCAATGTGCTCATCCTGCAAATGTTAGTCCAATTCCAAAAATACACATTCCAAAGTATTTTCTTGTTTAGCAGTTTTAATTATGACTAACAGTTGTAATATGCAGTTGTAAGTATAACTAGCAGTACTAATTATACTTAGCAGTATTAACATTTTCCTTAGCAGTTTTAACTCTGTCTTCAATAATTATACAAGAACATGCCTCTATTCATCACAAGCACACTAGAAAAGACTAGATAGACATGTGAGAATTCATGAGGATCCATATTTATGCATAACCCATGAATAAAAATTAACAACTGATAAGTCTCAGAGATTCAATAAACCAATGCTAGCAATTAGAAAGTTAAACCTGCTAACATCAAAAGCTTTGGTGAGAAGATCAGCAACATTTTTGTCTGTGTGAATCTTGATCACTTGTATCAACTTCTTCTCATAAGAATCTCTGATAAAATGGTACCTTATCTCAATGTGCTTGGTTTTGGAGTGAGATACTAGATTCTTTACAATACAGATTGTACTTTCATTATCAATGTAGATGTTGGTGTTCATGAGATTGTATCTATAGTCAAGCATCTAATTTTGGATCCATAACACCTGTCCATAGTAGTTTGCAGCAGCCACATATTCTGCTTCAGTTGTTGAGTTGGCTACTATAGTCTGCTTCTTACATTGCCATGAAATCAATCTTTTACCATGAAATTGATAACCTCCTGTTGTGGATTTCCTGTCAATACTAGCTCCAGCATAGTCACTATCAGAAAAGGCTTCCAAGTCAAAAGGTGAATCTCTAGGATACCAAAGGCCCAATTTGGGTTGCCCTTTTAAGTGCCTAAAGATCCTCTTCACAACATGAAGGTGTGAGGTCTTTAGAGTAACTTGGAACCTTGCACAAGCACAAACAATAAACATAATGTCTGGTCTAGAAGCTGTTAAGTACATCAATGATCCAATCATTGACCTATATAAATGTACATCTACATTCTCAGCTTCTTCATCCTTTGTTAATGGCTTGTTTGTCTCCATTGGAATGCTTGCTATCTTTATTAAGGCAAGATCAAACTTCTTCAAAATCTTAGCCACATATTTATCTTGGCTGATAAAAATCCCATCGCTCTCCTGTTTAACTTGAAGTCCTAAAAAGAAAGAAAGTTCTCTCATAGAACTCATTTGAAATTTGTCATGCATCAACTTTTCAAATTCAGTACTCATTTCTTTCTTTGTTGATCCAAAGATGATATCATCAACATAAACCTGAACTAGCAGGATATCATCTTTATGTCTTCTAATGAACAAAGTTTTGTCAATTTGTCCCCTGTGAAAACCATTGTCCAGCAAGTAAGTTGACAATGTCTCATACCATGCTCTTGGGGCCTGATGTAGTCCATAGAGTGCCTTTTCTACTTTGTAAACTTTGTTTGGAAAGTGTGGGTCTTCAAATCCAGGAGGTTGACAGACATATACCTCCTCTTCTATCTTTCCATATAAGAAAGCACTTTTTACATCCATTTGGTAGACTACAAAATCTTTGAAGGAAGCATATGCCAGAAATAATCTTATGGCTTCTATCCTTGCAACAGGTGCAAAGACTTCATCATAATCTATACCTTCCTCTTGAGTATGACCTTGAGCAACCAGTCTAGCTTTGTTCTTTACCACTATGCCTCTTTCATCCTTCTTGTTTCTGAAAACCCATTTAGTACCAATTGCCCACTTGTCTCTTGGTAAGTCAACTAAGGACCAAACATTTAGCAGTTTAAATTGTAGAAGCTCATTCTGCATTGCTTCCACCCAGCTTGGATCTTCCAGGGCTTGGAGCACCTTTTTGGGTTCCTTTTGAGATAAGAAACAGGCAAACAAACAATTTTGAAAATCCTTGTGATTTGTTCTTCTAAGCTGGTGAACTGAGGAGATCAAACCATGTTCTTCAGTTGTCTTGGTCATGTGTCTTGTTTGTACAGGAGTTTTTAAGCTTCCAATCACTTGATCTTCAGGATGATCTTTGTGAAATTTGGTGAAAGAAGTATCAGGGACTGTATAAGATGAATTTACATTGTTCATATCAACTTCTTCTTCCACATCTTCATCATCATAAGCATTTCCAAAGATTCCAGTATTATCCATTGAAGATATATTTGGGACAGGTGGAAGGGAAAAAGCATTTTTGAAAGGAGAGAATCTTTCAAAAAGATGTTCTTCAAATGCATTGGCAGTATTAACAGAAGGTCTAGCAGTATTAACTGGTGGTGATGGAACAACAGTATCAACTGTTGGTCTAGCAGTACTAACAGGTGTACTAACAGTATTAATACCATTAGTACTGTTAGTGTTTTTAGTCTGCATTTCCCTTTGATTTAGCCTTTCTGACTCACTTCTTGTTGGTTCATCATCCTTCCCACTTGTGTCTGATGCTTCATTTTCATCTACTTCTGTAAGCTTGATTCCAGTATCCCTTTCTCTATCTTTAGGACCTTGAGAGATTGATGGATCAGTTGTGCAAATAGGTATCAGGATGTATTCTTGTTCAGGTTCTTTTTCCTTTTGAGCTTGACCTGCAACAGTGTTATCTTTGGTTCCTGCAATACCATTAGTTTTGTTCCCTGCAACAACTGGCACATAGTTCATAGATATTGACAAAGAATCAACATCAAAAAGCCAGTCAGGTCCATTTCCTTTCACATTAGGTGAATTTTCAAGAAATCTAATGTTTAAGGTCTCTTCAACAATCCTAGTCCTCTTGTTAAAAACTCTCATAGCTTTACTAACCACAGAATATCCAACAAAATATCCCTCATCAGCTTTACCTTCAAACTTGCCTAGATGATCCCTGGTATTTAAGATAGTAACAGGACACCCAAAAGGTTTCATGAAATCTATCAGTGGAGGTCTTCCACGAATAAGTTCATAAGGTGTCTTGTTATGAGGCTTAATGACTAAGACCCTATTTAGCAAATAGCAAGCAGTATTAACTGCTTCTGCCTAAAAGGTGGTTGGAAACTTTATAACAACCCATAAATTTCACCAATGTAATATCTCTCTGTTATATAATATATCACTTTTTCACAGGGAATTTTTTTGCTTTATTACATTTCCTGCATTACCAATATCTCAATATGCAACATTTCTTGCATAACTAAAGTTAACGAGCTCACGCAACCTACCTATGGCAATCCTATCTTCATATATGTCAAGCAAACATCATAACATATCAAGTCAATATCTTAATATCATTTTTACGAAGTACATTACTCATATAATGTACCATTTGCGACGTTATATCAAAACAGGCTTTAAACCGTTATCGTATACCTCTAAAACCCTAATTCCATGAGAAGTTAATATCTAAAGTGAATGCACAAGCTACTAAAGCATATGTACAAGTAATATAACATCTCATTTGAAATATAAACTCCCTCCAAGTCAAGGTACAAGTCTTATAAAGCACAATGTACAAATAATTAAGCATGATCTTTAAAATAGCCGTTTCACCCCCGTTTTCCTAAAGAATCTTGTACAATCTATCAAGTACAAGTTACAAGCAAGTCATATACTTCATTTTCAATCCATATTCATTCTCATTTCATGAAATTACAAGAAATCCAAGTTAGAGACCCTAACCCGAGCTAAATAGTAAACCATGACCCGTTTCTTGATTTTTATCCATTTTAAACCTCAATCACCACTCAAATCAGTTGTAATTATTTAAATTACAACATTACAAATCACATTCCATCATCATTTGACCATTTCTACAACAATGTACACGAATTGAATCAAAGAAACCCTAATCGAACCCAAATTTCAATTCACGACCCGTTTACTCATTTTTGCCTATTTTAAACCAAACCACTTATCAAATCTTGTTAATAACTCTTAATACAAGTCTTGTAATCATTAATCCATCGTTATTAAACAAGTGTATATGAAATTTAAGCAAGAAAACCCAATTCGAGGCCTACTTAAACCCGTATACACTTTTCTTTCTTTTTGAACCATTTCAAGGATAACTTTGCATCTAAGCGCCTTGATGATGCACCTACTACAAGCACCTCCTTTAAGTATCTCCATCACCTACTTGTAAGCACCTTGTGATTTCTTGGCCAAAAATCCCTTTTTGTCACCTCCTTAATGTCGCGGCTGAGATAAGGCCAAGAATCCACCACCACAAACCTCCACCTTGCACCATAGGTTCACCACATCACCCTCATAGACCCTCCAACATAGCCCCATCAAATATTGGACACCTCACCCCCTCAAACTTGGGTACCAAGGGTTGTAACCCTATATATACCTACGCATATACATCATTTCAACTCATCCCCCACTTCTTCTTCTATAACCCACCATAGCAGCAAATATCTGCTCAAGAAGTTCCTAAGAAGTCCCAAGAACAATAATCAAGAGAAAGATTGAAGCCTTGAAGCCCCAAAGTCGTTATTCTAGGCGTACGAAGCTAAAAGTCCCGATTTCGACCCATTTCCAAGCTATAAGCTCAAAACCAGGTTCCCTAAGCTCACATTCTATTTTCATGCCCTTATAATGTTCATATGATCATTCTTAAATCACTATATAAAGCTTTGAACTCAAAAACATATGTGTTTTCCATTTTTGATCCAAAACCGTACACCCAAAACCCTAATTTTGTGTTTTTCATTAATCTAAAAGTTATAATGGCTAAATGTTGTTATAATATATCCTAACATGCTTTATTAATGTTAATATAACAACTTTATTGATTTTTGAAAGAATTTGGATTAAAAACCTAAGAGTTTTCGTTTAAAAACCCTAATTTGACCCGTTTCGATTTATGGCTTAACGAATTGTTATTTTAAACTTTTGTCACATTAAAACATCTTATTTTAGCTTATATTAATAAGCTATAACCTGCAATTATCTTTTGGAATGTTAAAATAAGCTTGCATGTAAATTTGGACCTGTTTTATAAACATTATCCATGCAAGGGGTATATATCGTAACTTTCTGAAACTTATAACTAAAAGGACTAAAAATGTCATTTTATCAAAGTTATAACTATAAGGGTCTATTATGTCACTTCCCAAAGTGCAAGGTTTACTTTGTACATCTTTTAAACCAGAAGGACCAAACTAATAAAAGTGCAAACTCCAAGGGTATATTTTGCCATTTTTTATTCTCAAGGGTCTAAAATGTAACATTTTGAAAAAGGATAAAAATGTATTAAAAACCTTACAAAACATAACTTTAATTAACGCTTGTCGTGTTTATAATTTCCAGTTATTGAGCAAAACGCTTAAAACTGATTATGTTATAACTATTATATAATTCATCATCGATGTGCTTTTAAAAATCCTGTCACGAAGCTATATCGTATTACAATACTAGGGAGCTTCATATTAAGAGGTTTCATCTTGGTATTACGTTCTGACTGAGTTGTTGGGTTTACGATTTAAAGTGCCCTAGCTCCTCAAACGTTTACTAGATGACCCCTGAAATATGATGGCCCAAATAGTGATACAATAATTTCAAACATTCCAATCAAACTCATAACAATATTAAGCTCTTAGAACCAAAGTTTAGAGTACAATCTTCCTAAGACTTGACATATTTACTCAGGTTGCGTGACGTGGCTGTTTATGATTATTTTGCTATATCAACCTTCCCTGTTGAGATTGTGATAAAGTCGTCAGCTTTCATTTTGGAATATTTATTACAACAACCTATTAAGGTGAGTTCATAGCCTCACTTTTAAATCTCTTTAATGTTTTATAAACCCGTGAGAGGGATACATGCTATAAATTATGAATACAAGTGTTTTCCAGATTATATCTTATCCTAATATACCATTACAATTAATGTCTAAATCACTTTATGCCAAAAGTCACTCATTATCATAGACCATTAATCACTTATGAGTAAACGCGAATATTATGGATAGATCTATCGAGATTGACGAATCCCGTTTGTGTTAGCCGGATAGGTAACCAAACGCACTATATTTGAATCTCATAGCCTACACCGAGGGCCATTATCATTATATATATCATTGTTGATATATACACAAGTCAGTTTGTGTGCCATGAGCTTAGAC
>BQNB010113196.1:0-21989 GCA_026074375.1 Tanacetum coccineum
AAGCATGACTATGGTTGGCTAAGACCTAGCCGTGATTAAGTCGAGATCATTTCCAAGAAGCTTGGCCATCTGGCAAGCTCGATATAATGAGCAATCTGATCGGTTAGGCATGAACCTGTGTGATAAGCATAGCCATTGCTGAGGCTTTCTAATAAGTAAGCACGGTTGGTTTGCTAGGGCTTCATTAAAAGCGAGCATTAATCGTTTTACTAAAGCTTTGTAGTAAGCAAGCACGATACGTGATAATTATCGCTAATGCTTGGTTAGAAGCGGGTGTGACAAAATGCCTAAGTAAAGCTAGGTCAAAATATAAAGTCATTTTATAATGACGAATAGGCGAATATGTGCTTATATGATTATGTGGTTATGTGTAATGAGGCTATAATGCGTTTGATGGGATCATATGTACTCCTGACTATTTTTGCAACCGGTGGTGCATTATTTAATGAGACCGGAAGGGCGATGTATTTTTTGGTTTTAGATAATGATGTATATTTTGGTTTTGATAGTTGACGTATGTTTTGGTTTTGGTTAGCGACGTATGTTTCGGTTTTGTGTAGCGGTGTGCGCTTTGTTTTGTTGGAATGATCACCAAACTAAGATTTGGGTTGATCTTTCGGTTAAAAATGACGCGATTTATGTTTTCCCAGATATGTTCCGTGGCTTATTTTGTATCTCGTGATAAGAGAGATTGTGATTATATGTTTGGTCTTGTTGATATGGATTACCATTTGTCTTGTTAACTTCCCGTCTAGAATCGTCAAGGCGAGTATTGTAACGTGTGATCTTTGCGTTCGAGCACGTGAGACCATTCAATCGTGAGGAAACCATCTCACTGCAAGTATAATTAAAACAAGTAAGAAAGGACGAGCACCGGGACGACGCTCCCTCAAGGTGGGTAGAATGTAACAACCCGAGTTTCACGACGCGTAGGACGATCGCGAATTCGACGTCATAATTATTATTTTATAAATTTGTGTGAACGAACATCAACATTTAAAATTTTATATGTCATGAATAATTATTTTCGTATTTTATTACGAACGGAAATTAAATTTTTTTATTTTTGGACGTTTCGCGAGTCAATGTTTGACCGCGCGATCATTAAACGTTTTAAGCATCGTAAAAATCTGTTCTCTTTGAAATCCTACTAGTAGCAATGTACTTAGTTTTCAAAAACTCTACTATGTAGATGAGGGAATATCCATCAATGCCATTTATTAACTTGAAAATTAGGCATGCAATTTCCTTCTTAATTTTGGTTATCGCAAACAACTAGATAAATCATGCTAGTTTTCTTTTACCACTTTTGTGAGAATGTTGGTATTTTCTAATCAAGAACTCATAAAGCATCTTAAATTAAGATGTTATCATTTGTTAGCTCCAAGAACATGTTCTCTAGTTATCCGGTGTTTTATATTTTTCAAAGTATTCACCACCAAATAAGGGTGATGAAATCTATATGAAAATATAAGTCATGCAATCTACTTAATCATGTAAGTTTGCTATGAGCTTGATTAGAATTAGAACAATTCCATTGTTAACTTTTTCCGAGCAAGGAAAAATGATAGGAATGAGTCTCCCTTTTCCTTACAAGGAAAAGAGGCTCGGTTTGTCTTCTTCAAGAAAGAAACAAACCATCGTTTTACGGTTTTAATGTTGCATTAATAGTATTAAAAGAATCACAAAATTTAATTTTTAGTATTTTCGATAATACTCCTTAAAGAAAATTAATTACCCATGTTTAAACTTATAAACAATTAATTTTCTAAAGGTTAGGATCCTACTTGACATACCACCATCACATCAGTTGATCTGCTAGCAATGGTGTATCCAAAAGGCAATTGACGATCAATAGTTGCCAATCAAGTGCAATTCCTAGAATATTATGGGACTTACTTTATTTCACTATGTACAAGACGTTAAAGATCTTGGGTGACCTCGGCTTCTGATACCAATTGTGGAAACTAGAAGAGAGTTGAATAGTTTTACCATTTTAAAAATTAATACTTAGATTGTCTACTTATGTGAAATCAAGAGATATACACAAGTGTATATGATAGTGACGTAATAAATGAATAAGTAAATGCATAATATAAATAAGTAAATATAGGAAAGATCAAACTGATGACATAATGATTTATAGTGGTTCGGCTACAAAGGTCCTCTTCGCCCTACTCCACTCCACAAGTACCCAATTTAAGAGTTTTATTCACTATGTCAACAAGCTCCCTTTAGGCGGAGAAAACCGTACACGTCGCTTACACTTTTTCTGGTACTAAGCTAAATACCAAGTTCTACTTCAAGATAGAACCAATCTAACACATTATATTTTAAAGCCTAAAATACGAACCTATCATACACATATGATATACACAACATAAAAGATTGAAGATAGATAAATATCACAAAAGTGATGACACAACTAAACTAATAACACTTGAAGCTTGATGTCTTCGTTAGTTTTCTTTACTAAAGAGTGAAATAATTTGATCACTTGTAATGGATTATGAAACAAGTATAATGATCAAAGAATGTATGAAAATAAAAAAGCTAGAAAGAAAAATATTAGAAAGGGTTGTCTAAAATGAAAACATAAGGTTGGTATTTATAGCCAACATTTAAAATTCAAAATATGGTCCTAATAGCTGGACGCCCAGATCCACGAATCTACCATCACCTGGATCTGTCTTTGGTTTTCCTGGATCCGTAGGTTGCAGCTGGGACAAATGTTATCTTTTTGTGATTAACCCCAAATCTTAACAAAATATTCTTATGTACTTAAAAATCAGATTTATTAGATTCTTCTAGAAGAAAAATATTTCTTAACATAAATAAGGAAAGATATTCTAGATTTGGGAAGATTTGAAAAGATTGTTTTCACTTATGGTTAATCTTATTTTGTCTTATTGATTAACATAACTAGCTTATAATTAATCATGTGTTTACTTGAAATTATTTGATTAGAAAAGGTTTATGCAAATGATTAAGTTTAAATGCAATAGAAAATATTTTTCTTTGATCATTAACTATGTTTAATAATGCCATATTCACACCTTAAGTGATTTGGCGTCGTCAAGTAAACTTACGACTAAATAACTTGTTTACGTAAACTTTTAACGTAGTATGACATCATATTTGTTATTATCAAAATACGAAGATCATTAAATATAAATATCGTTTTTATGTGTATATTTGTATTAACAATCTCCTCCTTTTTGATGATGACAAAATATAAACTATATGTATTAAAAGTTACTAAATAAGTATTTAGTGGTTGAGTTTACATATCTTCTCCCTTTTTTGTCAAGGCAAAAAAGTGTTGTAGAGGCGCGGCTTGCAAATCGTATTTTGACGAATGCTAAGCAACTTCATGGCGAATGCAAAGTAAAAATAAAGACGAATTTGCAAATGCTCCCCGTCGGTGTATGTTCCCCCTTGCTTGGGGCACCAAGGAATCAAGCTATGGAGGCGTGCTACAAAACAAAGTTAGTACACAAGCAAATATATATATAGTAACAACACATGCATATATATAAGAAATAAACAACCACCATCATCACAACACAACAATTAATAATGTTAATTCCATTATAAGAGAAATAACATAAAATTAGGCATTTAGCCAAAACAAACTAAAAAGACTATAACTTTACTTAAAAAAACTAGAAAAAGAAAAGATACTTAAAAAAAATTCTAAATCTTGGGATAAAATATCAATTTTCCCATTTAATACGTAGGGTGAGGCGAACGCCAAGGTGGTTAGTGCGGAAAGTATGATGGGTTGGATGAAGATCCAAGGTGGTGTAGGATGTAGGAGAACATGTAGTTGACCTAGTTTCGTAGCATGTGGATTTCATGCCTAGTGGTACTACAACATTGACAAAATATGTTGTGAAGGTGAGGCATGTCATTTGGATGTATGAAATCCAAGATGTTATTTGGAGGGTTAGGAAAATCTTAATTTTTAAGATTTGGTAGTAAGGTTTGAGTGTTTTCTAGTTGAGGTGAATTGTTGTTGATGTTAACAAACAATGGAGCTGGAGGTTATGGAAGTTCAAATCCGGGTGGTGGATGTAAGAAGCGAGGTGGTGGCGGATGCTCAAATCCGGGAGGAGGGTGTGAGACACGTGGTGGTGGCGAAAGATTTGAAGGGTCCGGTGGCCAATTATCCATAGTTGACACATATGGGTCATGAGGTGATAAAATTTATGGTGGAAGTTCTTGAGGTTCAAGCTTCATTATGATGACAAATCTTAGTTTACATGGAGGAGCAACATGAGTTGGTGTTGGTGACTCACTTGGAGATGATGATGAGGTTTGATAGGTGCTCCTACTAGAGGTGGATTTTGATGGTGCATTTGGTGGTGAACATGATTTCTTTCTTGGAGGTGGTGATGGTGTTCTTTCATTTTGGTGTTCCTCACTGGAGGATTCAAGGTTAAAATAGGTAGAAGACTTGACACTCATTCTTGCGGTTTTTCTCTTGAAGTTGAGTGAATTTGTTTTGGATGAACTAGTCATGGTGATGAACTAGTGAGGTGTATGAGAGAAAGTTGTAAGAAATGTGAAGAGATTTGAGGTTGAGGGTGATGATTATATGGTGGAAGTGGTGAAGTGTTTTGTATAATGGTTCTTGGATTATATAGAATGCATGATATATCCTAAGGTTTAAAATCTCATATAGGATCGTATAACATGATTATAAGATAAAGTAGAAAAAGGTTAAAAATCAAGAAAATTCAAATTTTGGCGCCTGGCCTAGTGACCCACGGATCTACCATAAAAATGGATGGATCTCCCATAGGTGGATCTGTGGATCCGTAGTACCCTGAAATATGACCAAAACCTATTTTTATAGCCAAAATCCAAACCAAATAGCATGCAATCATCTAAAATAAACATAAAACATCATAGGAAATCCAGCATACATAGCTTAATAGTCCTACACGTTAAGTACTTACTATTACAAGCACGTAATATGAGTTAAAAGTAGATATATTTAGGATCACATTGGATGAGTTACTCCTCATCACTTGATGTTCCATAATAACTATAGTAGTGACCATCATAGTCTCCAATTGCCGCCATTACATGGGGAACAAGCAAATATTTTGGATTTCAAAGAGGTAGATTGGTATCAGTAAGATTTGAAACACACGAGTTAGGAACATGCCGTATGGCAAAGGAGTGTTTGGTAGATTTCGAACGTTCGAAATTTGTTTGGCGATAAAGTAAGCTAGGTTGTAAGGTTGACGTGTCTCAAGACAACAGAGAAACTGGCATGTGGAAGCAGAGAGATATTTAGAATTTTCTCCTAAGCTCAACACGTTTTGTCAAAAGATTTCCTCGAATTTTCTAAGCTGAGGCTTAAGTTTGAGTTTGTGAATTTTGTTTCTTACTTGAGGTGTGATGTTTTTGTGTGTTATCTTGAGGTATTGATTGAGTTCACTCACAAAAGGGATTTGTAAATGATAGGGCCCTTGGGGTTCTCGATTATTTCTTAAAGAGACAAGATAACTATCTATGGAGTAGGAACATTGTCCAGAATGGGGAATCCCAAGGAGTTTGGCGAACATTTCTAGACAAAAAACAATTTCAATTTTTAAAACCAAAATTGAATAGAAAATGTGAGATCCTCATTTCGAATGAGGTTGATACTAGAGTAGAATTCTAGAACAAATCTAGGACACATGGGTTTATCGAGAATGTATATATGGTAAAGACCCATATAATTTAGTTTGGTTTTTATATTATTGTATGTGTAATAGTATGGAAGAACACTACGTCCTTCATGAATTCTACGTGACTCTAGATTTGTGAGTGTTTCAACCATATTTAGTGGTGTCGAGTTTTCATTAGAAAGTTTTGGTGAATAGGCAATGGTTTATTGAAGTTCATTGTGAAATATTTGCTTCATGATTTCACCTATAAAATAAATTCAAACGACTCAGTCATCGAAACAAGTTGCATTCATGATCACCTAAGTGTGTGTCTATATGAAAATAATGTGGAGGTGCGGTTTGCTTGACTCTAACAAAAGAAAAAAAAATATTAGTATTAAGCAAACCTTGAGCTCTCCTAAGTTTAATATTGCTCTAGTCGAATGGAATGAAAATGTACATGACTTGTACACTACGTATGAACATTCGTGTGATCAAATACATGATGAAAATATTGTTACATTGTATTAACAATGAAGTTAACCAACATTGGTTTTGAAAACACCTAGAAGTGAGAATTTTGTTTGAAAAACATAATTTAGAGTTTTGCCAAAATTTGAATTTTTACTAACCTAGTTAATTATGCAATCCTACTATCTATAGGAAGCAAAATAGTTATACATTACTATAATCTAGTCTAAATTGTGCATAAATCTTGTGAAAAATCCAAACCCCCAAATTATTTGGTTTAGTGCAAAATCAAAACCCTAGACTCAGAATCAAGAAGAAAATAAGATGAAATCACTTACAATTCTTGTTTAGTGTTGATGATTTGTTGTTGATCTTTCTGTTTTATGCTTCCAATTGTCGAAATTTAACGATTTTTGATTAGGGTTTGTTTGTGTCGTTCATTATGGGTGTTTGTTTAAAGTATTATGTGGTCCCGATTGTTTAAAATTTGATAAGTACCCGCTGTTTCTGACACATAGATCTACCAAAATAGGGGACAGATCTCCCTATAGTGGATCCGTAGATCCGTGAGGTCTCCAATAACAGACAAAGTATGATTTTAGCCAAATTGGGAGGTGATATTATATTTTTGGCAATTGGAGTATCTTATATACGTTATAAGGAGTATGTGATTGAATTTTCAAATTCGATATCTATGTTTTGAGCATAACATGGAAGTGATCGTGAATTCCGTAATGGAATTTCAACAATGTCGATCCTATTAGGAGTGTGTTAGCTTTTATCATATTTTTGACCATTTATAATAACACAAACTTTATGAACATTTAAACGTAATAAAACATCGTCAACACACGTGTGAGTTGTAATTCGATGATTATTCTTTTCGTCTTTTCAATCGATTTTGTAATTTCATGTAGTGACCTCTAAAGGGTGTACATGTACATATGGAAAATATTTATGCTCATTTTATTGATAATTTCATAATCTAGTAAATTTTTAATCTCGATTATGTTCATGATTCGAAATTTGTAATTGGGACGTGTAATGAGAATTGACATCTTTTGAATAATGACTAATTTCTTCATTAGATTTCCTCTTATGATTATTTTTGGGAGGATGGAGTATCACTATCCATGATGAGTTTCATCATTCCTAATCCTAATCTTAAATAATTAAATATTTCGCGTTTTAAGGGCTTATTAATATATCGACTAAGTTATTTTCGGATGCAACGTTCTCGATAAAAATGTTACCCTTTTGGACGTTGTCGCGAAGGAAGTGGTGACGTATTTCTATATGTTTTGTCCTAGAGTGTTGGACAAGGTTTTTACTTAAGTCGATGGTGCCTTTATTGTTGCACATGATCAGCACGTCGTCGAGTCAGTGAAAGTTAAGATGTCCTAGTCGAACGAGAGCTTGTTTCTTCGCAAGTCTTGTTGACACGCCTTTTAATGCGGAAACATATTCATCTTTGATCGGGAGATAGCAAGGGTTGTTTTGTTTCTAGAGAACCAATGTTTGGATCTTTTACTGAATAGATCTTTAACCTTTAGCTTTAAAGGGTTTTTGTCCCTTAGAATATGTCGCACCTAAAGCAACAATAATGAAACACTGATTTGAACACTATTGATTATGCGGAAACTAATCAATAATGCTAAGAAGAAGAATATTAAAAATCACAAAAGAACTTTATATTATCACTTGGATCTGCCTAGGTTACAGATTACAAAGACTATGATTGCTAATCGATCTCTATTGACAATAACATTAGGTTATGGTCTGTGTGACAAATATATTGTCGCATTCTCATGCTCAAAATATCATATTCTCCCTTCCTAATGATAGGGATTTTCATTGTTGTAATAGTGGGTGGAGGAATGTCTTGTTCTGCCATCTTACAATTGAGTTCTTCTTATTCAGAGTTTCCACACAAGCTCTGATACCACTTGTTGGATCATTTTACTGAATAGATCTTAACCTTCAGCTTGCAAAGAGTTTGCTCCTTTAGATAATTCTAAAGCAACAATAATGAAACACTGAGTAAACACTATTGATTATGCGGAATCTAATCAATAATACTAAGAAAAGCAATATTGAATATCACAAAAGAACTTTTATATTAAACCTTGAATCTGCCAAGGTTACAGATTACAAACTATGATTACTATTCGATCTCTATGATCTGTGTAGAACTATATCTACTAACTATGCCTAGGGTTCCCTTTATAGACTAAGGAAACCCTAATGGGCTTTACAAAACGCGTATAAAGATCATGCATATCCTTTCCTAAGATATCTCATGCATATCTCATAAACGGTACTAACTAGTATAACTAGCGGTACTAAGTCAGGAATGCATAATTCCCAACAAGTCACCACTTGGGAGGAACTTGTTGAGAAATTTTTTTGTAGATTCTATCCCGAATCATACGATGGGGAAGATGAAATATTAGACGAAGGAGAAAACTAGGGGATTGATCCACTTGAATTCTTATCAAACGTAAACACATCATTCAAAAACCATAAGAAAGTGGATGGAAGGACTCAAAAGGTGATATTTCACTCATGGATGAATGGAAATTGGAATAAGAGATATGTGTATAACAGTATTCCAAGCAATAGAGAATTGAAGGAATCTAAATATGAAAACCCGTCCAACACTGCCACTGATTCATTCTTCAAAGCCTATGAAGTGCGTGATATTGAAAAACAAAGTCAGACAAAGCGCAAATATAGCAATACATGCAATTCTATTGATGAGCAACCTAACAAAAGAAGGTGCAAAGCAGAATAGTTTGAAGCTATTCAGTACTCGCTTGGACCCAATGAAGAATATATTGCTATAAGAAGTTATGAATATGATATTTGGGAAAGAAACGAAGATAATATGTCCAAAATCTACCAAGATATTTTTCAGAAAAAGGACAAAGGATGGAAGGTGACGCGCACCAAATAATGAAGTAAAGCTGAAGAAAAGTCTAACTTAAAGACTTCACTGTAAACAAAAGTGCTTCTCGGGAGACAACCCGAATTGTTATTTAATTTTATCGAGTCTGTCTTCCCAGACATCAATACGGCGTATCCGCTCCATACCATATGGCGTATTGATTGTCTGGACGATATCAGTCCTTATTTTTATTGCACTTTAAAAACATTATTGTCAGTTCTGGAATACGGCGTATTCACTAACCTAATACGCCGTATCCACCAAAACTGACCCATATTTTGTTCAGTTTAGTTTAAATTAACCGTAGGTACCAAGATAGGAATGCACATGTTTTTCTTATATTCAATATAGGACCTCGTGAGAGAAATATCAACGAAGTTGGTAGAACGCATATTTTCTGGAATTCTATGTGTGTGATGTTCATGCTAGGATTCAGACCCTTTTCCAGCACACAATCTTGCTCATAAACGCAACTTAGAGAATTTACCGAGCAAATATCAAGGGAGTTTCTCATTCTAATTCTTTTTTAAATTCCCGTATTTAATGTTTTATATATACAACGAGGACGTTGTATAATTCAAATGGGGGGATGGAATTAGAATGAGGAACCACTTAGGATTATAAACAAGGAACCTTTAGAAGAAGGAGGAAAAATGATTGAACCACCTGAGCCACACTCCTTTGGCCCACATACCTTAAAGCAAAAATAAATGAGGGAGCTTGATCGAGGACTCGTAGAAAATCATTGGCTTAATGATTCTTTGCTAGCAATGCAATCAGGAAAAATGAAGTGTGAGGCTTATCATTTACTTCCCAAGGAACCTATGTGTAAAGAAGTTGTTAGGAATACGAAAGTATTATCCCAAAACTTAACCCATATCACAACAATAAGTAATACCAAATAAGCAATAAGCTTGAAAGAGAGAAAGGAAAATAAAAGATTGGATTAGAGAGAGAAAGAGAGGTGGGAGGTTACATACACATGAAAGTGTAAGAAATGGCAACCAACACCCTCTCCATGTGTGGAGAGGGTCCTATTTATACCCCTAGCCAACATGTAGGCGTATGGGCTTTTACTAATGGATCGGGCTTGGCTTGTGATGGGCTTAGGCTTGAAACATGGACAATATTAGCTTAAAGTCCAAGCCTGTTTACCCCGACTAGCCTATTACATTACAAGACTAATTAATTTAAAGACGACCAATAAGACCGATAACATTCTTGTTCGACTTATATAAAATTAAGGCTAACAATCTCCCCCAATGTTGAGGTCTTCTTTGATCTCCCTAACGTTGACGTTTTTTATGGAGGTTATCTTGATTTGACTTTATCTTCCCCAATGTAGAAGATATGACGTTTGAGCTTTACCTTCTTTGGTCTTATCTTTGTCTTTTCTTGTTTGTAATGGCTTTGTTCATTCATGCTTTGTGATCTTGATCTTGAGCCTTTATCTTTGACTTTTTAGTTCCTGAGATCTTTATCTTGCATCATCTCCTTGATTTGAATCAACTTGGATTGACTTTCTTGATCAACTTGGTGCTCTTGAACAACGACATACTCATAACTCCCCCCTTAAAATTTTTGCATTCTTGATTGATTTTAATAGAACATAAGCTAACTAACTTCCAAAAATACGATACTTGATTTGACTTGAGATCTTTGAGGAAGTTTAGGAACAAAAATATTAATGTGAATGAATGACTTTGAAAGCTGAGTATGAGTAATTGGGTAATAGAATCTGAACTTCGTTGGTACATTATGCAAAACACCGACGTTTGAATCCATTAAAAAGGTTAGTAATAAACAACAATAAGGACAAAAGTGTCTTTGTGCACTATCGTCAAATACGAGTTGCAATAACGCGGTCCTTGTTAATCAGTATAAATACTGCCTGTGATCAGATAGAATTCATATGAATCTTCTTGACAGGGTTTCACAGCTGTACTAGCCGTTCTCGTTACCAGAGCATCTCAAAGTAGACAACACGGTAAGAGTGAATCAGATAGTTACTATCTTTTTGATTAAGTCATCAATTCATATACTGGACCAAATCAATATCCAGTTGTCACAAGTTTGATTCATATAGAATCTCGCAAGTCACCTACTAAGAGCTTTTTTGATGTTGGCTCAAGCAGGATTTCCATCTTCACTGTGAATAATTAAGAATCACTCGGATGTTCTGGCAAGATCTCAAGGATAATGCGTAGGACTCTTTGTTATAACTTGTGAACTTTATGATGTTCAACAAGTATATTTTGACATTGTGTCTTAATGAGATTTATAATTAGATCTCTTCTGGGCTTTAGACTCGATTTGTGCATTTTAGTTTTAGTAATCGGAGGCTAGAGCAGACTGTAACCTATTCAATATCAATAATCTCGAAGTGAGATGTCAATAGATAACGTGTGTATCTCCGTGACAAATGAGACAAGTTTCTTTTGAGAGAAATTCGAATGGCTGGGAAGGGTTGTGCATTGCATCACTGGGCCCATGATGGCTTTCTTCAATATCAACAATCATCATTGTGATTTTGATAAATTATGTATTGACCCAGTTTCTACCTAAGTTGTGTGGAGGGCTGCTTTGTTTTCACCCTTTATCCATACTTTTTTCATTCTTTAACCCATTCATGCTTACCCAAGACGTCATTAACTAACACCTTGTTGTGATTGTTCTCCCGTGTTAACTCAATCTTAGTCGCATTATTACCCTTATACTCATTCATTCCCAATCATAACCTTAAGCTGTTATTTCTAACTATGGATTGTCCTTAGTGTAGATCTCTCCGGTTTCTGGTTGGATCATAGGCCTTCTACCTAACCTATTAACACCTTATGACTTATTGACTCGAAGATTAATTGGTTGTTAGGTATAGTGATCGAACCATAAAACCATTGATACAAACATTTTGAAATACTCCCCCTACACATGTGCATTGAGATTCGAAATTGTTTTGCACATGAAGAAAAGAGTTGCACTTAGAGTCTTAAATATCACATTCTTTTATATCACATTTTAATCACATTTTCTTCCCTTATTTAAAATAATAAATCCCTTAGTATTTGAAATACCAATTGATTAAAATTTTGACTTGAAAAATTCCATGGGAAGAAAAATTATACCACGATATTGCATGAATTTATTTTTCTGATTGCTCCAATTCAACAGTATATGTGGTATAACCAATAGTTATTAAAACTTGGACATTCGAATGAAAAAATGACATACACCACAAAATGTTAAAAGACGGAGTAGATCCTTAGTGAACAATGTATATTATTAATTGACATTATAATTTCCACATTTTAATTTTACAAAATGTTTTTGGATACATAAAATTAACATTTATGAGATGTACCCAAAACATTAAAAGGCTTTGTTTTAAAATCTCCCCCTCAAAATTGATCATTGTTAATAACGACATTATTGAGCAAATTGATACCAAAAATTTCAAACTTATTTAAAGGAAGGGAAGTGTTGAACACACAATTTTAACAACTACCACTTATTATTGAAAAAAATCACAAAATATATGTGAACAAATATGACAGAAAAGTTTCTTATTTGACAATAGTGTTTATTGGTTTTTTAGAACACATGATAGAAGACTTCTCATTCTATTGTAGAGTAAGTGCATTGAAGCCTACACCTCCCTCGTACATTATGGTCTGAGTAAATACTGATTTGCACATAATTCATAAAGAAAAATTTAAAAATGACATTTATGAAAACTTTTGAACTCTGCTCCAACTTCATTTACACACCCGTGTCAATGTAATCACACATTTTTCTAGGTACGTAAATGTTACGATTCAAGAGACATTCGAGAAGATATTTTTGGTATTTTTGAAATTTTTCTTCATTTTAAAATTTTGTTTTCTAGATTTTGTTTTTCTATTTCTATTTTGTTGGTTTTTTTTTTATAATTTTTTGTACTTTATTTTTGTCTGACCCCACCCCTTTTTTCAAAAATAAGATTATAAAAAAAAAAAAAAAAAAATCAAAAATATAGAGTTTCCCTCATAGTGACAGTTTTGCTACAACGTTGAAGTAGATGAATTTGAATTCTTGGTTGTTGTTGACTGTTTATCGATGCATCAGCAGTAGTAACAGCGAAATACTTTTGAAACCACTGATTTTCTCCATTGACATATCATTCGAACAAAGGTACCTAATAGACTTTCCAACACAATCATTGACGTCATAACTATCATGTCTGTTATAGGAACTTTTGTTGACATTGTGGTGCGAGGCTTGAACTGTTGTGTTCAAACGTCATTTTGCTGATCAGTTTTGAATCCACTTCAACACTGGTTTCTGAGAATCAACTTTTTTCAGCCAACACGCTCCTACGATTACTGGCTTGACATTGTAAGATGTACATACACTTAAATCAAAACTTGTTCCTTCAAACATTGATATGATGTACCTCACTTAAATCACAGAGTTGTTATTACTTTCATGAATATTAAGGATATCTAATTTGGAAAAAATGTGTGGGTTTTACTGTCAACTTTTGCTTGTACAAGAAGCGAGTATCTTTTCCCTGTAGGAACCCACCTCAGACCACCAGTTTTGAAAATTCTACTCGTGATGTTTCCACTTAAGATCATATCTTATGAGATGTTTTTCTCATACACCGAGTAAAGTCTCATTTAGAGAAAAATTAATGTCTTTGATGATCTGCCTAATCAGGTTTCTGAGTATGACTCTTTTGATCTACGGGTTGTTACTGTTTTCTGGTTTACGAGATTGAATCTTTGCACGTAATTACTTCGTTTCAAGAGTTTTAGTTATACAAGCAACATGATTTGTATTAAAGACACACTTATGACATGTAAAACAAATAAAGTGTTTAGAATCTGAGAAAGAACTAGAACTTTTAGAATGATATGCTTTGGGCACAGCCGTTATTGTAATGCAACTACTCTTAGATACAGGCAAACTCCAGGTGCTTGATTGTTTTGACCTAGGTTTGGTTTGGCTAATATCACATGCTTGAAAACTAGCAGAAGGAAATCACACTAGTTTTAAGTTCGATATCTCTTTTCTTGTTGTCTTTTTCTCCTATCTTCATCTAGATGAGTGTTTTATGAACCAAATAGTAATTTGGAACTAAATCTTGGCAGTTTCATGAACTATTCCTAGATTTGCTAGATGCAATCATATGATCACAGGTTTTACAATTTTTTTTAAACAAAAATAGATTCACCTCTCTTAGCAAACTAGTGTTGAGTTACTGGTCTGACAAATTGATTCTTCACATCAACTTTGGAGCACACCATTATTTTGACATTGAGGCCTTTACATATTTAAACGCATTCGGGTTTGTCTAACAACTGATGGGACCTAGTGATTGTAAAAGCGGTTTCCCCAAGACTGATGTTTTATAGCAAACTTAGTATACTACAACTATTTCCTTTAACTTCCTTCAGTCATTTTTTAAGTACAATTGTGCAAAAACTATTCCTGAATCAAAAGGCTTTTAAATCAGCATTATAGCAAGCAAGAGGTGTTTGTTCTATGAGTCTTAGATCTTGTAAATTTTAATAGAATCATACAAAATTTGTAATGCTTTTTCAAAAGTCTCATTTTCCTTATGGTAATTGTAGCCACACTATATAAAACTATGTCTAATTTGATGTTCTTGTTTCAGATGTTTATTGTTTCATAAGCATCAATTTCCTTTTTTAGTTTGGCTTTATTACTTTTTTCATTTAAAATTTGACCATGTTGCTCTGATTTTAAAGATTGATTTTGACATTTAAGTTCAAGAGCAATACATTGTGCTTCCATCCTTGAAAAATCTTTTTGAAATTGGGTAACGGTCTTTTTGTGTAAAATATTTTTAGACTTGAGAGATTGGTTTAAAAATTCAGTTGTTTTGTTATCAAGTGATGAATCAAGCATAGGACTTTAAACTTGACATTGTTCAGTATACTAGTCAACCCTACCTTCATTAATGATTTCAGGTTGCTCAGTATGCTGTTGTCCTGTAGCAAAGATATTACATTCAGCAGTCAATTGTACCTCAACCATTGCTCTTCGTCATATATGGGTCTGATATCTGCATCATCAGCATCTGTATCATTCTCTGACCTGCTGCTGTCATCTTGCACTTCTGATTCTATTCCACTGCTTTCTGTGACAACCAAATCAGCATCTACTGCTTTACACGTATCAATCTTACTCTCTTGGGTCTGCATCTGTCTTTTATTCACCCTTCTATCACACTGTCGTTGATGACGTGTTCTTTCAGCAACAAACTTCTTAACATTACCCATGTGTTGGAGTAGTGTATCTCTGAAGTGTTTAACCTCGATTCTAGTGTATTCAACAAAGTACTTATCTGTCATTTGACTATAATAATCCAAGGAAAACTGTGAATCGATGAACTTCTGAAACTGGTTGTCTACCACCCAAAAGGCTGCCATGGATCCATCTTCTTGAAAGTCATCTTTGTCAAGTTGCTTTTGTAGTTGATCTACGTTAAGGAACGTCGTACTCATGAAATTATCATCATCTTGACCAAAGAGTGACATGAATGCCCGTTTGAATCCATGTTTGATACGAGTGCCTTTTAAGTCTTCTTTAGAAAGAACTTGAATGTGTGAATTAAGAGATAGAGAATATGTCATGCATCTCTCTTTTGCTTTTGACATCTTGTATTTGATTGCATGCACATCTTTTGTTTTAGAATTCAAGTTGCTTTCTTTTACTGATTTGCTGGATGCAGTCTCTGAATTACTGTCTTCTTTCTCAGAACAAGTGTTTTGTATGACAACTAAATCAACTTTCAATGAATCAACATTCAATTCTGGAATTGTATTTGAATGATCTTCTTATGTCTGCGTCAACTTCTTTTGTTTCAACAATTGCGAAGTTTGTTGTTGATGAATAATTGTCTCAAGCATGCATTTTCTAATGGAATCCATGTTACAGATCATTGCATCTTAGAAGGATTGAGCATTAAATCTTGTGTATTTCTGCATACGCTCTTTGATTTTGTATTGAAAGCATTTTCAATCTTTGTTTATGAGTTTTGTTCAAAAGAGTGTTCAATCAGGTCTGAGAAAGTATATCTGTAGAAGTATGTTGTTTCTAGTAAATGCAAGTCTTAAGAGAATGTTCGCTTAAAGACATGCATAGGTAACCAAAATTTCTTGTAAAGTTTCTGAGAGAAACTTGAATAGACTTGACTTCTCTAAGACTGTTCAGCTGTGTGTGTGTTTTGGCCTCCTCCTTGGTGGCTGTTAGGTGGATGTCTATTCTTGTCTTTTTTGGTGTTTTTATAAAATCTTTGCTCTTAAAAAAAAATTATTTTAGAAAAGTACTATTCATTTGCAAGATTTTTGCAAATTGATAATGGAAGATGCCTTCTCACACACATGTACATGATGCATTTTACGGTCAAACTAACAAAATTAGTTGTCAAAGGACCGGTTAGAGGTCAAAACCACAAGAAGAGAATCCAAGATAAAAAAGCGTTTCAGGACTAAATTTATTATACCCGACAAACCACAAGAACCATTTAAGTAACTCTTAATAGTATGTATAGATTTAGCTAAAGCTGGAACAAAGAAAACGGGTCAAAATCAAATTGTTGCAAGTTTTAGCTATATTGACCCAAAGCTACAAATATAGTTTTCTAGTTATAGTGAATACAATTATCATTCGTAAGAAAATGTCTTAAAAATCTGAACCAAAAAAGTGTATGCGCGAGAACCCATACCGTCTAAGGATTTAAACCTTTACTAAAAAGTGACATTTCAACTGTTTGACACATTACCTGCATAAACTCACCCACCTATCTTGCCACCTCTAATTTCACCCACTTAGGCATATACGACTTTAATGTTCAATCAAACATAGTGACATATCATATAGTACGTTTGGGGTAGATCCTCAACCAGTCGACCAACAGACTTCGGATCCATGCCTTTAAGTCAGACTACTTAAAGGTTCATGCAACAGGGCTAACATATAAAGCTAGTAACAACATTTGATAACAATAAAGTTTATACATATAATGAAAAGTAGTGACGTACAGATATGGTGTTCCATGCTTGGATATACATCACCGGTCCACAGTGACATATACAAAATCCAAAATGACACTAGTATATCAGAAGATCCAAAATATTAATTAATCATTTCAAAAGACAGCATAATGTCTAATTAAACGTTCAAAACAAGTACTCAAACTGGACTTACAATCACTCTTTACGAGTCTTCATAGCTTGAAAGTTACTTTTAATATCATCGTTGCTTACCTTGAAGAACACATCTCTCTCGATATAAGTAACCAAACCATCAATAAACAACTGATCAGCTTTAATATTCTTCAATTCCTTTTCCACAAACTCCATTCTCCGGTAACCTCTTTCGACAGTAGCAGTCACAACAGGAAGGATCAACTCCAACTTGATAAATAAAATCCATAAATTCTTAAAGATTCTTTTCAACCCATTGTCAACTCCATTCACTCCAATGAAAATACTCATTCTCAAACTATGACTCTCACACACAATTAGCAATTTCAACTGGTAGATAATTCATCAACCTTTTCCTAAACAAACCCATTTTCAACCTACGTCCATTTGATCTTTCAACCCTTTTAGAACCCTTTTTCATCCTTGCATCAGAGATGTCTTCCAGATTTATGGCAGGCACTGAGTTGATCTCAAAATTAACTCAGCCTTTTCAATTCATTAGCTATGAGGACGGCGATAGTCGATTTCACCATTTTGCATACTCGACAATCGTGTCATATGTTTCCATGTTCAATGTGCTTTCTGCAAAACATCTGTGCAGAAAATTATATGGTGGTTAGAATATAGATGTAATCATACAAAACGTCTAAAGAAAGCACATTTGTATTTGTGTATAGACTACAAAAACTATACTAATTTTGAACATTCTAAATTTTTCTTCAAGATGATTAATGTGATTCTACATATTGAAATTACATTTTGGGAAACATTCGACCCATTTCCCTTTAAGCTGAACTTTTTTTACATTTGACCCGTTAAAGATTAAAGACGCTAACTGCATTGACCCATCTTGGGATGCTTGTGATGATTGAAGAATTAATATAACATTTTTCATAATCCAATGAAAGTATACATTAGTGACAGATGGAGATAACCTACCTGAGTTCACGCCAGAATGTAATAGTCCGTTCGGACAGAAAACGATGCAAACATTCAAGATAGTTGATTTTGTCTCCACCAGGTCCTGAAGTACCTTCCTCAAGGCTCGAAATAAAGAGGGGAGTCACCAAATGGAAAAGTACAGCTGGATTTGGATCCCTAAGAATAGCATTTAGTTCTCGGTGTATCCATGGTTCTATTCTTTGTAGTAAGCGTTCCTAGCTTGTAACTGTTTCATCCCATTGAACCCCATAAGTATAAAAGAAAAATGTAACATAATCTCTTGCGCAAATGCAAGTCGTTAACTTCAAGACATATATCAGAACCTAGAGAAGCCTCCATGTATCGTCTACTTCAGAAAAACCCATGATCTTAAAATACATTACCATTTACAATTGTTCATATAATCATATTACAATTGCTCAAGGGGCCTTCTGCTAGGATAAGGTACGGCTCGCAAGTTCTGCTCATATATGCTGCAATTACATATTCACCAAAACACGCCATCAGAATAATAAAATACATCATAACTGATAATACACATGTCAAATTAGCTAAACCAATCACTGATGTACAAGTGTACATATTGTATACCTTGCACGCCACTGCAAAATATTGGTCTGCCCAAATGACCTCTGCCTCAGTAATGGCCTTGTTAATATCTGTTAACGGCATTTAGTTCTTGTCTTGATATCCCAATAGCCCCGCCTGTAAAAAAGGGTGAAAATAAAATAATCATAAAGACAACCAAGAAGCAAAGACAGACTACTGTTTACTAGCAATAGATATACTTGTAATAAAGATAGGCATTGACAATAATTACTTCGAAAGCACAAGTTCTGTTCGCCGGCAGTTACATGTTTGACATGACATACTATACACCATTTTATGATATATACATACTATAAATTTACAATTAGAGTGAAGACGGCGTATCTCCAGAGTTCCATTAATGTCATATCTGATATAAAAAAAACTGAAACAGCTTCAAAAAAACTATTTGGTCCTTAAATTTGTCAAATTCCATTCCTTTACATTTCAATCTAGCACACTAAGTGAGGCGGTGTTTCAATTCCCTTATTAGCATGCAAACTTCACTCCCTTTAACGTGGAAACTAGCATATACCGTAAACAGCTTATACTTGTAACAAAAAGCAACTGACTAGCCTATGCTCATAGCAGCATAGCTTATTAAAACACCACATAAGCCTACTTACCTCCATAAAAACAACCACGGGGTATTTAGTTAAGCACTTATTCATATTTTTGATAAGCTAACACCAAATAAACTCAGCCCATATTTGGATCAACCCTGTATTCTAATAGATTAAAAATGACTAAAACCTTCAGCATAAGTGTCCGAAACCCCTATGAAATGTTGTGGGTTTATGAAGTGTAAAGTACGGGGCAATTTGAGTTTTGGGCGGTGGCACGTTTAAAAAAAGATTGATATGATTGACACAAAAAAATCCTAAAATTTCATCTCGTTAGTCTAGCCATGGAGCCCCCCCCTACCTGTGGGCATGCATCCGCCCCTGTGCATCGCGGCCAAAGGAAAGCCAATTTCCTAAAAGGTGGATTTAAAGTAAGCAGAACAATTCTAACCAGCAACAAGTCTGAAAGGTCTCACTAACATGACCCATTCACATATCACCATTTAAGCAGAAGTTTATAACAAACACAGTTGTGTGCAACCCAATATCAATCCAAAATAGAAAACATATGAGAATACTAAAGGTTGTTTTTGATTTCATTAAGATGTTTGGGGTCTCACTGGTAAAGGTGTCATAATGTCTGAATCTAAATGAAAAAATGATATTTGTTTTTTTCAAAATATGTTTCTAACTGTCTATTTTATAGAATATATATCAAATAATTAAAACGTATTGAATAAGTAACTTGTATAAAACAATTAAACTAACATTTTTATCATAATATTTAACACAACAATAAACCATTAATTAATTATCTTAAAACCATTTATAAATTTTAACATAGAAAAAACTAAGTACACAAATTTTCCTAGAAATAATACATAAGTTTAACCGTAATGACTGACAATCAAGTAACTATTCTAAAACCAAATAAGCAAGACCTAGCCTTGCATCATTTGTGTATTGCGATGTCATCTCGTAAGTTGACATCATATATAGAAGATCGGCTTTCACTCCCAATAGGCTTGAGCAAACTTCAATATCACCATCGTTAATCAATATTGTTTGATCTCTTGTTTTTGGACTATACTTTTCATTTGAGGTGATGGTAAAAGCTGAATACTCAAATCTTAGCCACCCTGTCAATCCAAGAGTTGTATGCCCACAACGACAATATGAATTTTAATCAAGTCCTTATGGTCAAGATAGGTTTGGTACTAACAGCTGATCACTCGCGCGTTGCTGCGGGTCGCAATTTTATTTTCGCGTAGTTGCAAGACATTATTATTTTTTATTTTGTTTGTTTTTATTTTTTCGGCCTCATGTTTAATAGTTTGTTTTTTTCTTATATGGGCTTTATGTGTGGGGCCCATATTTAAAGGTTTTCTTTTTTTTTGGCTATACAAGTTTTTAATTAATATAAGTATTAATGGGTACATGGTGTTTATTTTTTTATTGTATTCTGTGGGTTTATTTTTCGTATGTTTCGGCCTCATGTCTAATAGTGCGGGTTTATTTTTGCGTTAAAATTTTATTTTTATTCTTTTCTATTTTTTATTTGTGCTTGTTTATTTTTTCGGTCTCATGTTTAATAGTTTGTTTTTTTATATATGGGCTCATGTGTTGGGCATCATGTCGCGGATATTTTTTTTTTATCTTAATAAGTCAATATTTTTGTAATTTTTTTTCAATTTTGTGCCGAGCGGTTTTTTTTACACTGCCTACAAAAAAAAAACCAAATGGGTTGGCCCAAATTGGGAGCCCAAAGGGCCGAGCACTGTAGCGTGTGGAACAGAACTACGTCGTTTTATTCTACGCGAGACATTATTATTTTTTATTTTTTTTATTTTGTGCGGTTTTATTTTTTCGGCCCCATGTTTAATAGTTTGTTTTTTTTTCTTATATGGGCTTATGTGTGGGGCTTATGTTTAAAGGTTTCTTTTTTTTGGCTATACGAGTTTTTATTAATATAATTTTATGGGAACATTGACTTTAAATGAGAATCGCGCGTTACTGCAGGGCGTTTTTTTATTGTATTTTGTGCGGGTTTATTTTTTCGGTCTCATGTTTAATAGTGCGGGTTAATTTTTGCGTTAAAATTTTATTTTTGTTCTTTTCTATTTTTTATTTGTGTGGGTTTATTTTTTCGGTCTCATGTTTAATAGTTTGTTTTTTTTATATGAGCTTCTGTGTTGGGCCTCATATCGCGAGTATTTTTTTATCTGAATAAGTCAATATTTTTGTAGTTTTATTTTTATCTTATGTCGAACGGTTTTTTTTACATTGCCTAAAAAAAATAGCTAAATGAGCCGACCCAAATTGGTAGCCCAATGAGCCGGGTACTGTAGCACAGCTGCCAAAACGGCAACGTTTTAACCTTACTATAGTATACGTATATAATTGTTTACCTCTGGACTATAATGACCATCTTGTTGATAGATAAAACCGGCCCAAAAAACAGGCTCAAATAAGCCCATACAAACCTCACAATTGTTTGTCCTTATACGACATGACCTATATTAAAGTACTCCCTCCGTCCCATATTAAGTGTCCACAATGGAATCTTTTAAGTCTTCATTCATCAACTTTGACCATAAATATT
>BQNB010113197.1:0-21988 GCA_026074375.1 Tanacetum coccineum
GGATTCTCCATTTTAACTGGTTGCTTATACTGATAGTGACTATGCTAGAGCAACTCAAGATAGGAAGTCTACAACTGGAGGTTGCCAGTTTTTTGGAAACAGGTTGATATCTTAGCAGTGTAAGAAGCAAACTGTTGTTGCCACTTCTATAACTGAAGCCGAATATGTGCCTGCTGCTATGTTTGTGGAAGTTTTGATCACCTCCAGTATACATGTAAACAAAAGAGACAGCTAAATGGTCAAAGGGAGGAAAAAACTAGCGTGGAATAATGCAAGACGGGTGAACCATCAAAATTCTCCAAGAATTACTCACCCCAATCCAAAAAGACACATGGTTCTAAGAAAAATCTTAACTAGGTCTGGCCCAATTTCACTTAATACTACCAGACAAAGTTATTTTAATGCTGTTAGGATGAATCGGGTTAATGTAGTTAACGCCTCAGCATGTTGGGTTTGGAGACCTATCAAACCTAATAGTACATCAATCACATTGAAGAGATATGACTATGTTGATGTAAGAGGCAGATCCAGGCCTGTAATGGCTTGGGTTCCTAAGAAGGTCTGATTTTCTTATTTGCAGGGCAAACCAGAAACAGATTTGAAAGATTCAGTGAGGTTAAATAGCCCTGAAGACAAAAAGTTAACACGAGCAAGAAAGACTTGGTTATAAAGCAGCTGTGAAATTGCATAATCAATTTGATAATGAAAAGAGAGCAGGAGCATAGTTGACTCAACAAAATGACAAGTCACAGTACAAGAAGTAAAGAAGTGTTGTTTACATCCTCCAAGTCAAGATAAAGCTTTTATCCAGAAACTTGAAGATTTAGAAGATGAACATCAAGTTTAGGGGAGGATTGTTAGGATCAAGAAGCCTTTAATGAAGAAACTTGATGATTAACAAGATGAATATCAACTTTAGGGGAGGATTGTTGGGAATTAAAGTCTTCATACTTAATACTGCCAAGACAGAGTTTGTACTGCCAAGCATAATTTAGTACTCAGTTTATAACTAACAGTATTAACTGAGTTAATACTGCCAGTACTAATCAGTTAGTACTGCTAGTGTAAACTTAGTACTGCTAGAGCAAAGTTAGTACTGCGAGTACTAACTTAATACTGCTGAAAGACAGAAAGTTAATGCTGATTGAGAAGATTACATCTGAAGTTAATGCTGATTGAGAAGATTATATGCTGATTGAGAAGATTTATGAGAAAGTATTTAATACATTTGACTACATGTTTAGGAAAATATTAAATACTTAGTCATAGTATTCAATATGTTTGACTAAATACTTAGGAATGTATTGTAAGCCGACTAGGACTCCTTAGTCTATAAAAGGAGGCTCTAGGGCATTAGTTGAGGGATCACAAAAACGCACAGTCGTATCATTATCAGTTTTCATAGTTGTTAAAATCGATTAAGAATCAAAAGAGGTCGACATCTAGGCATATCAAAAGAGGTCGGGACACCAAGATACCTCAGTCTAGTGGTCCCCCTGACAAAGGTTAGTGATGAGGCTTTCCATAAGGAGTTGGATGACAGAATGGAAAGGGCTGCAACTACTGTTTGTAGCTAAGAAGCAGAGCAAGACAGTGGTAACATCAAATAAGACCTAATCCATTAGGGAATTGATTCAGGTAGTGGTCCTAGGTGCCAAGATACCATATTGGGGGATGTGGATGCTCAAACTAGGTTTGAGATTACATTTAAACATTCCATTAATCTACCTCTCTCAAGAGGTTACACACTTGGAAGTGGGGAGGACAGTATGAAACTATTGGAATTGATGGAATTTTGTACAAAACTGTCATATAAAAACAGAAAGAGTGTCTTGGTAAGCCAAAAGAAATGAGAGATTCTGTGATCTTAAAAATAGAAAGAGAGATGTGTGCATAAAAACAGAAATGAGTGATTATGTGAGCAAAAATAATTGAGAGATAATGTGAGCATAAAAACAGAAAGAGAGTTTGTGTGAATCAAATTTGATGATGAAAGTTGCTTATTGGAATGAAAATTGAATGATTACTGGTGTATTCTTCTTAATGCTGCTCAGTTTCAACTTAATGCTGCTCAGCTTAAGTTAATATTGTTAGGCTTAAATTAGTGATGCCCGTATTTGTTTATGCTATTAAGCATATGTTAATGCTACCAGTTCAAGTTTCTGCTGCTGAGGGTAATTTTATAAATATTTCGATTAAGGGTTTCATTTACTTCTTTATTCAATTTCCATTATTCAAACACTCTTTAATCATAAACCCTAATTTAATTTTCATCTTTGATCATCAAAATCATCATTATGTCAAGCCCTAAGTTTGCTGAAATGCACAATGTGGTCGAGTTCTTGGAAAAAAACCTGAAGAAAGTGATGGGTTTGTAGAGATAATTGATTTCCTGAAAGAAAGTTCTGTTCATTATTCTTTAACAGTCAATCCAATCATCTACACATCTTGTATTGAACAATTTTGGGCAACTGCTAAGGTTTAGACAGTCAATGGAGTGCGTCAGTTACAAGCCCTAGTTGATAAGAAGAGGGTTATTGTTACGGAGTCAAGCATTAGGAAAGATCTTCACTTAGATGATGCAGAAGGTACTGATTGTCTTCCAACTGCTACTATTTTTGAAGAACGGGCACGTATAGGGTATGAAAATCCTTCTCAAAAGCTTACTTTTACCTTTTTCTCTCCACAGTGGAAGTATTTCATTTACACTATTACACAATGCTTAAGTGCTAAATCTACTGCATGGAATGAGTTCAGTAGTTCTATGGCTTCTTTGTCACATGGCTTCTTTTATTGATCGCATATATTTGGCAACAAATCTGAAGTTTAAATCTGTCTAAGTATTTTTGATGCTATGGTGTAACCTTAGATGGAGGGGTAGGATTGTTGATGTTATCTACGTTTCTACATGTTTCATTAATCAACAACTTGGAGATATGTCAACTCATAATAAGATTTTTGTTAATCCCTTTCACACAAAGAAAGTTTTTGCTAATTATGAAGAGAGCTGGAAAGGATTTTTTTTCTAGTGAGAATCACACCTTTATTTGATACCATTTGGTCATTTTTTTAAAGAAGTGGTGTGCGGATTCAGTTCATCCATCTGATTGATCCATTCGCCTTGCAAAAAAAAAAAAAAAAATAGAATAAAAAAAATCAAAAAAAAAAAAAAAAAGCAAAATAACATCCCATTATTGTTCATTCAACCATCTTTATCTTCCCAATCCAAGGAAGAATACAACCATCTAGCATGGCTTCAGAGATAGGAGGGAGAGGTTCTACCAAGCACTTTTTAGAGCCTCTCGTCTATCCCCGTAAAGTGGTGCGTTCTTCTTTCTTGTGACAAGGTTGAGTTCATTGTTGTTCGTGATTGTATTTACCGTTGCATGTTCTATGAAGTGCCCTGTTGCAATTTATATTTAGGTGGGTGTGATTGTGCTTCTTATCGTTCATGAGTTATTTGGCGGGTGTATAAGTGTATGTTCTGGGAGTGGCTGAGGCAGGCCAGTAGTCTGGTCTCCTTTCATTTTTATAGCTTTCTTAGTTATGTGTTTTGTATTTGGTGTTTTGGCATCCAGTTTTTAGTGGTCGTGCAGGACTATTGGTGAGTTCTGGTGTTTTAGTTGCAAATAATAAATAGGATTTTCCCTCTGTTTTTCCTTTTGTTTCACAGTGGTATTTAGTAGAGTAGGTTGTATGGACGTTCTTTTCTCTGTTCTTAATTAGTGCGGCTGTTCAACAAGTATAGTTTTTACGTGATTGCCTAATGTTGGCGTTAGGCTTCATCCGTACTGTCGTGTTGTTTAAGGATATTTAGCTTTTGGGATGTTGGGATATTTCTTTTTGAGTTTTATTAAATATATTGGGTTTTATTATTCGATTTACACTGGTCTCTGCTGTTAGTGGGTCGGAAGCGAGTTATGCCCTTGCTTATGGTGGCAGGGGGTCGGGTACTGGATTGTTTTTGCGTGGTTTTTGTCTGGCAATTGCAATGCTGTAATTTGGTGTTTTTTGTATTTCTTAGGTATGGTTTCTTTTAAGTATGTATTTTTTTATTGGGTGCCTCTGGTTGGGAGGGGCGCTGTTTTTGTGTCGACGGAGGATGCGGCTGTCGGCCTGTTTTGCGTCCCTTACCGTCGGACTGTGCCAGGTGGGGGGGGTTTGCAAGGGGTTGTTTGGTGGAGGAAGCGCAGCACGCTTTCGTCTTTTTCATAGTTTGTACTCGTTTGGTACCTTTTGTCTTGAGGCTATTTTTTTGTTGGTGGTCCTATTTTCTTACGAAATTTTATGGGGGGCAGTCATTGGGGAGTACGGTCGAGGACATACGGTTGGGTGTATTGGTACTGATGTAAATAGCGGTCATATCTTTGTCTTTGTATCGTTCGGGTGTAGTCATCGTCGTTTTCTACTTCGTTGTGTTTTAGACCATATATGGGTCTTCTTCTGGACTCCGGTCTTGACCGATGTGGGATGTGTTGTCAGGCGGGTGGATGAGTGTGGTGTGCCGGGGACGGGAATCGAATGCTCTAGTGACCAACCTCAAGAGGCCGTGGCTTCGCTGCAGTTGTCCAAACCCCCTCCACACCTTGATATGAGTTTTTTTGTCCCTATTGTTCCACATATCCGAAGTGGGAGGGGAGGTTTTTGAGGTAGAGGTCGGTGTTCAGTGTAGTAGGGTTTGATTGACCTAGTGGATTTACGTTTGGGTGGTGGGGGCAGAGGTGGGTTTATACAAATATATCGAAAAAATCTAGGAAGTACACATTATCTCGCCTACAGCAACACCAGCTACCTAACGTATTCCATTTAGCGGCTGTGCGATATGTATTAAATTGTCTTTACCACCAGTCTTCCGCCTTATCTACCCTATCCCCTGCGTTAATACCAAGGACGCGTGGTGTCAGCCACGGTCTGGGGCATTGCGATGGGCTTGGGAATGGGATTTCAGTGGGGATAGCCCTGGAGCACGCGTTTGTGGAGGATCGGGAGAATTAAAAGCTGAAACAATAAAAAAGAAAAACATTGAAAAATAGATGGGAAACGCTGTTTTATGGGAGTTTTCTGTTAATATTTTAGGAAAATCAAATTAATAAAAAAAAAAAAAAAAAAAAAAAAAAAATAAACAAAAAAAAAAAAATAAGTAAAAGTAAAAAAAAAAAAAAAAAAAAAAAATAGGATTAGAAAAAAAAAAAAAAATAAAAAAAAAAAAAAAAAAAAAAAAAAAAAAAAAAGAATGCACTGTTATTCGAGATCTAGGAGATTGGAGAGCCGCATAGTGGGGGGGAGTAGCTCGGCGGGGGTAGGGACGGCTTCGGAACCGGCCAATAAGGAGTTGTTAAAAAGGTGGGTGTTCTAGTAAGTCTTTCCTTTAATTCAGCGTCTTCGTCAAGCAACAAAAAGGAACGTATTGTTGCTTTTTTTGTTTTTTGCTTCTGTGGAAAGGGAGGGGGGGGGGGGGAGGGGGGGGGGGAGGGGGGGGGGGGGGAAATTAAAAAAAAAAAGGGGCGGAAAGGGGAATAAAAATAAAAAAAAAAAAATAAAAAAAAAAAAAAAATAAAAAATAAAAAAGAGGGGAGATTATAAAAAAAAAAAAAAAAAAAAAAAAAAAAAATTACAAAAATCACAAATAAATGGAGGAAGGGGTTTATTCCACCATCTTTCTTTTCATTAATGTTAATTTTGGGGGGGAATAAATAAAACAAGGAAAGGAGTAGAGAAAATGTTCGTAAGAGACCTTACAGGTTTTGAATGTTTTCTCTACTTTTCTTGGGCTGGACATGACGGATTCGGCGGATGGGAAGTGAACCGAGTTTTGGTGTGGGGGGGGGAGTGTGATTGTGGAACGGAGAAGAGGAGTGGACTCAAGAAAGTTGGTTTTATGTTAGGACGACGATGAAGGATGTTGAGTTACTTGTTTTCTTTTTGTCCTCTGGGTGGTCTTGCAATGGTCTTCCTAAGTTTCAATAGGGATCAGGATTTAATTGTGACGTCTTGTTGAGTTTTTTTGTTTTAATAATTAGTCTTTATTTGAGTCGGTTAGTTGCGAGTTCGGGCTTTGGATGGACGGTTTACTAGTGAATATAGGTGTGATCGAGCACACGAGTATTATTTTTGGAGTGTGATGAGTTAAGGTATTCCCGCGGAGTTATTCGATGTATTTTTAAGATGTGATTTATTTTTTGTGCGGAGTTTGGTGATTGGGATTTCAGAGTATGCGATTTTTGTATAGTTTAGTGGTCTTGGTGCGACGTTTTGGAAGTAGAAAACGGTCCTGCATTGGGTGATCTGATTTGTTGTGCATACTGTGTGTGGGTTTTCCTCGTTTTCGAGTGTTTTTTTCTTGTATTTGTGTAGTTTATGTGTGTCTTTCATTGAATGATTTTTTTTGTGTTCTGGTTTGTTGGTGTTGGAATTTATACGTTTGTGGTTCTTTTTCTATGTGTTTCTCTGTGGAAGTAAAGTATGTGTGTAGAGAGTTTAGTGAAATGTTGTTTAGGCAAGGGTTGAAGAGATAGCATGTTTGAGTAGTAGAATGATCGGGCTTTCCAAATAGGGGTCTTTAGAATCGCCCGAACGGTGAGAAGTCTAGGCACGTATCAGTTGATGGGTGCGGAGTTGATGGGTTGATAAATGGGCAACTTAGTGGATATGGTTTGGTAGGGGTGTAGTATAGGGTTCGTGAGAGCGAGTTTGGGGAAGCGGCTGTGTTTGGTGACCTTAGGTGGGGCTGGGTTTTCTGGTTGTTTTGTGGCATGTCTAATGTATTACGAAGGTGGTGGAGTTGGTGTGTTGGGGGTGGGGAGGTGAGTGAGTTGGCGGGTTTGGGTGTGTGAAGGTTGGTGGTCTAATATGGGATGGGCGGGCTGGTTGGGGTGATCAGGGGGGTGGGGGGGGAGAGCGTCTTTAGTCAAGGGTAGTTGGTCTGCGGAGTGGCGGTTTGGGGGGATGTGGGGCGGGTCCGGTCGGAGAGGGTACTCTCAACAACGGGCGTGGCGAGGGGGGGTGGGAGGGGGGGGTGTTAGAGGATTGGGTTGGCGGTGGTGTGCTCGGAGGGTATAGGTGTGGAAAGGGATGGCAGTTTGGGCTTAGTTTGGAGTTTATTTTGGGGTAGATTGTCGTTATTGGTTGTTGGGGGGGGTGGTGTTTTTTTTAACTTTCTTAGTCGTGGTACGTGTTTTCACGAGTAGTTTGGATTCAATCCTTTTTGTTTGCTAGTTGCGCAGTGTTGCGTTGAATATGATTCTCGGGGGGTGGATGTTATATTTCCGATGCTATGTTGTATTGTTCTTTTGGTTCTGTGACTGATGCGGTGGTAAGCGTTTCTCTGCGTTTTTGTTTGGGGGTCGGTGAAACTCCAAGGGAGTGATAGGGTGGGGAAAAGAGGGGGGATTGAGGGGGGGGGGGGGTGATAAAACAAGAAGAAAATTAAGCTCCAATTTTGTTGGATAATTGTTTAATGTTTTAGATATGGAGTTTTTGCGGATACTGATTGCGTTAAAGATTTTTTGGTCCTTTGTTTTAATGAGATCAGCTATTGATTTGTGGGATTAGCAAAAAATATAAGGTTGATGTTGTGGAGTAAAAGTTATATATATGAGATAGTCATTTAGTCAAGTGATGTTTTGGTTCGTTTAATTTGTCCGTTAGATTCTGGTCGGTGACGTATGATGTGTTGGTGGTGCTGGGTTTTTTTTTTTATTTTTTTTTTTTGTATTTTTTCTTTTTTTTGTTTTTGTTCTTATTTTTTCTTATTGTGTACTTCATTTTCCTCTCTTTTTATTTTTGATTTTTTTTTGTTTTGTCTATAATCGTTTTTGTGTTAGTGATTCTCCTTGCATGTGCACTAATTGCCTACAGTTTTTGTTTTTTTTTGTTTGATGATAGTGATTTTACATTCCTCTATTACTATGCTTCTTTCCTTTACAAACTATTGACGGGAAATCACTTTGCTTTTTCATACACTTATTGCAGATTCAAAGGCATCTAATCCTAAAGTTTTGTTACTTACTACTGCTACAACAACAACAACTACAAGACCCAAGGCTAAAGGGGTAGTAGTACAGGAGCCAAGTGAGTTCAGAGTTCCACAAGAGTCACACCCTTCAATTTCTAAAGACAAAGGAAAAGGTATTATGGTTGAACCTGAAGTTCCTTTAAAAAGAAAAGATCAAATTACTCTTGATGAACAAATTACAAGAGATATTCAAGCTAAGTTGGATGCTCTTGCGAGTTTCTCTTTTAAGATGTTTTTTCTTTTTTTTTCTTTTTTTTTTAATTTTTGTTTTTTTTTTATATTTTTAAAAAAAATAAAATAAATTTTTAATAAACAAAAAAAAAAAAAAAAAAAAAAAAAAAAAAAGAACCCCCAAAAGCTAGCAAAGGGGGAAAAAAAAGGGGGAGAGAAGGGGAAATACATGAAACGGATGAAAGCCAACATAGCATTGATTGAGTCATGGGAAAATACACAAGCTATGATGGAGGCTGATAGATTGCTGGCTGAAAGACTCTAATCAAAAGAAAGAGAGGAGTTGACAGATGAAGAAAAAGGAAAACTATTTATGGAACTAATGGAGAAAAGAAGAAAACCTTTTGCTGCACTTAAAGCACAAGAAAAGAGAAACAAACCTCCTACCAAGGCACAAAATAGAACTCAAATGTCTACTTATCTTAAGCACATGGGTGGATACACATACAAACAGCTAAAGGGAAAGAGTTTTGATGAAATTCAAAAGTTGTTTGATAAGGAAATGAAGAGGGTAAATACCTTTGTGGCTATGGGTTCTGAGGTACAGGAAAGCAAAGAAAAGAAGGTAAAAGGTAGTAAGGAAACAGCTAAAGGCAGCAAAAAGAAGATGGTTAGAAGGAAAAGAGCAAGAAAAGAGAAACAGTAAGAATCCTCAAATAAACAAAGAATGGAGGAAGACAAAGAGTCAGATGAAGTTGATGAAGTTAGTGAAGATGATGAAGGTGAATTAATGAAGCATTTGGTGATTAAAAAGGATGAAGATATAGCAATTGATGCTATACCACTTGCTACCAAATTACCTGTGATTATATGATATACTAAGCTTCATTATAAAGAAGGGTATGTTCGGTACTTATCAGTTGATAAGAGCAGATGGAAGTTCTAAAAGATACTCTTCAATGATAAGGATGCTACAAGGAATAGACAGAGAAGAGTTGGAAGTTCTTTGGAGGATAGTGAAGGCAAAGTATGGTGATACAAGGCCTGAAGATGAATTTGAAAGAGTGTTGTGGGGAGATTTGAAAGTTATGTTTGAACCAAACATAAGAAGTGATGGATGGAGAATGTTACAAGGATACAGGGTGACTGTTTGGAAGTTGATTGATTCATCAAGAGTTCACTTTGTAAGGTTTGATAATCTCTACATTTTTATGTTGGTTGAAAAAGGATATCCCCTCACACTAATAACTTTCACTAATATGCTAAACAAGAAACTTCAAACTGATCATCAAAATGAGATGTGCTATCAACTGCTAAAGCTTATGGTAAAGCAGTAAAAGGTAAATGAAAGATTTGAATGCATCTTCCTGAGTATGATAAAGACTTTTAAAGAAGAAACTTAAAGATTTAGAAGATGAACATCAAGTTTAGGGGAGGATTGTTGGGACTTAAAAGACTTCATGGTTCTTAGAAGTTATCTACTACTGTTCAGGTCCATAAATGAAATTATGCTAAGTGGTTAGTACTGGTAGTATAATGTTACCACTGTTACTACTATTAGTATAATTAGTACTGATAGCATAAAGTTACTGCTGTTAGTTGAAGTTAAGACTGCTCAGTGTTGAAGACTAAAATATAAGCTAAGTAGTTAGTATTGCTAGTAGTAAATGTTAAGACTGCTAGTACAAGTTACTACTGTTAGTATATATTAGTACTGCTAGTACTAATGTTACTACTGCTTATGTTTATTAGTGCTGCTGGTGAAAGGATTACAACTGTTTGAAGACTTTTTACTATCAAGAGGATAAAGACGAATTAAAGAGATAAAGATTGTTTGGAGAACAAGAATACTTGTAAAGATAAGTATTGAGATATTTATGTACAAGATATACATAATGTATTTATTTAAAAGATTACGTTTATGTTTAGAAAAGATTAAGATATCTTAGGAATGTATTGTAAGCCGACTAGGACTCCTTAGTCTAAAAAAGGAGGCTCTAGAGCATTAGTTGAGATATAAGTCTTCATAGTTGTCAAAGTCGATTAAGAAAAGCTTCAAGGTTGTAAACCCTAGTACTAATTAAAGAGTACTCGTATTATTGATCTAATAATATTGGAGCATTTGGTTATATCTTTGGTTGTTCAGGATTACTGTTTTATTCATAATACTTCTAGGTATTAAGGTGTAGATTTCGCATGCACTTTAATATACATACAAAGTTTCTACAACAAGTTATTTTGGATTTATCCAAGGTAATTTAACCTTAGACAACCTAAGGAATCGATCTAGGTTTAGGATCAACATCCATAACCAAAGTAAATAAGTAAGGGGATATTGGGTCCCCTTGTCTTAATCCTCTATTACTCTTGAAGGACCCAGCTCTGTCTCGATTGAGGCATGACGAAAATGCAGCATAAGTAACACATGTCATGATCCATTGCACCATCTATTTTTGAAAGCCAAAGTGGGTTAAAATGCATTGTAAAAATCCCCAATCAACTATATCATAAGCTTTAGCTATGTTAATCTTTCAGGAACATCTTTTTGACGTATTCTTCCTATTATACCATTTCAACAGTTCTTGAGTAATCAGTAGATTTTCTTGAATTGGTCTACTAAGGATGAAAGCATTCTAGTTTAAGTTTCCCAATTTGTGTAAACCCTCCTTAATTCTATTGGTTAATATCTCACTGATACACTTGTAAATAACATTGCAGCATGCTATTGGTCTGAAGTCATAAAGTCTATTTAGTTGTTGCACTTTGGGGATTAAAGTTATGATAGTTTCATTTATTTCCCCTAAGTGTTTACCAGTAGCAAAAAAACTCCTTTATTGCTGCACATACATCCTTCCCAGTGATCTCTTAAGACTTTTTAAAGAAACTTGAGGAGAAACCATCAGGACCTGTGGCTTTATTCTCACTTAAAACTTAGATAGCATCCACGGTTAGATCCCCAAGCTTTAACATATGTAGTTCGCTCTTTAAAGCAATAGCCCTAGCATGTTTGTTATCGTGAAAAATGGTTTCAAGATGACTCTACACCTCTTTAGAGGTTTGGGATCCGCCACAACAAGGCGTTCTTGTAAAGAATCGAAAAGAGTAAAGAATATCCAAGATTTTAAAATTAAGTCAATCTTTAACCATTTAAATGTTGGAGGAGGAGGAGCACTCATAGATTAACTAGTAGAATAGCCATATATGTGTTTAATCACTTCAAAACCTTTGTAAATATTTTTTAAAAATACACCCACGATGCACAGTTTAGTTCATCTACATCTAATTTAATCAGAACAAGAGAAGTAATAATATAAACGATTAGTAATTTACCAATACGTGTTAGAACGGGAGGATTAGGAGATCCAGTCATGATTGATGTAAGTGGTAATGGAAGAATAATGTATGTCGACTAATAAAGGATAATAAATGTCGACTTAATTGAAGAGCAGAAGATGCTGACTAAAAGAAATTTGTGTTAGGGTTTAGTTGAAGTGTTCTAAAAGTTAAGGTAGAACCGGTTTGTGTGAGAATTTTTTAAGAGTGGGTGATCTTTGACTGTCATACCATGTTGGAATAATAATTGACTTGCATTCTATTAATTGTCAAATACAATATATAACTACAATAAGAATATTCTAAAACCAAATAAACATGGACTAAGCCCAATTACATAAAACATACTGACTAACAATTTTAACATTCATGATAAGCATATTAAAGCATGCAATTGTGAATGCTGTAAATTAACATGAGAAACACAATTAGTACTCTCAACAGTTACACCCAGTATTAACTACCAGTACTAACTTAAAGTTAGTACTGCTAGTTATAAGTTAGTACTGTTAAGTTAAGGTTAGTACTGCTAGCCTTAACAAAACACAATTAAACAGGAAATAAGCAAATAAGCTATAACAGGAGGTTAACTACCCAAAATAAGCACTTAGTAATAGGAATAAGCAACTAGAATGAACTGAAATGATAAATGAGCTAAAAAACTAAAACTGATTAACTCTTAAAATTATTTTGAAAAGACAAATAAGTTCTACTGAAAACAGTACACTAAAATAAGCTTAATCTACTTTAAAAATCTAAAGAAATCTTAAATAAGCAGAAATTATAAGCTGATAAGCTAAGTTGAACAACCAGTACTAACAGTTAAGACTAACAGTACTAACTTGGAGTTAGTACTGGTAGTGTTAAGTTAGTGCTGTTCCTAAAATGAACTAGCAGTACTAACTTGGAGTTAGTACTGCTTGTTCAAAACAGCCTTTAACATTTCCAAAAATCATTTTTATTTCAAACTTATTAAAAACAGATTATCAAATAACAAAGTAAAACACTTATAAGCAATTTTCAATCCATAATAAGCACTTAAATAAGCATGAATTAGTCTAGCAGTATAAACTTAAAACCAACAGTTGTATTAAATAAACTAGCAATTCTGCAATAGACAAGTAAAGTAAGAAATAGAGAGACTTACTACACCCTTGCTCAAAACAGGGTCAAACAATGAATCTACAAGCTCTAGCTTGCATAGAACAAGCTAGTGAGAGTCTATAAGCCCATCCAAAACTGGCTTATCATCCATAACATAAGCTGAGGTATATTTGAGAGTGATTGGTGTGATATTCTCTTAACTACTTAACCTTTTAAGTTCACTTAGTTAAAACAGTTTGTAAACAAGCTGTATTGAGAGCTTTTGAACATAAAACAACTCAATTCAGAAACATAACACTTGGGATTATAAAGTGACTTTAAAAACTCAAATTTGCATTAAAACTTGGAAATGTTACAAAGCTGAAAGCAAAAGCTGTAAATGACTGAAAATAAGCTTAAGTTAAATTAAAAACTAAAAACTAACTAGATAGATATATGTCTCAAAGGCTTACAAGAAGCTCTATTTATAGCCGAAGTATATGACTTGCATCTTGTGCTTCTTTGGAGAGATAAAACCAAGTGTGCTAGTTGTGTGAGGAGAGACTAAAGCAAATCCCAGCCTTTAATTTCTTTTGAGCTTCTTTGGAGACAATCTCAGCCATCGAAGTGCTTTGGGAATGGAGAGGGATTGCCAACATGGACTTTATAAAGCTGGGGGGGAAAGTAGGGTGGATGAAATGATTTGGTAGGATGTTGAGTGATTTTGCAGGAGAAGTATGGGAGCAAAACAGGGTGCGGGCTGGTTTTGGTATTGGCGGGAGAAAAGTTATACAAGTTGGGTTGTGACAGAGAGAGGTTGAAGATGATTAAGGGAATGTTTGGTTTGTGTACAAGAAAAGCCCCTCCACATCTTTCTTCTTTTCATTCCCTTTTTTTCTTTTATAAATGAAGTTTCCCAAATTGGCATAATCAGCCCCTGCCTTTGTTTCCTTAATAATATAACTTAGGGGTTTGGCATTTTTGACCCCTCAAGTTATATTTTTCTTTGCTTTTTCTTCTCGGAGTTGACTTGACTTTGATTGGGCTTCGCCTTCACACACTTTTCCATCCCGTGTCCGGTTTTGTCGCTTTTTGCTTGGTTTTTCGTCTTTTTGTGAGATATCCGTTCCTGCACAACACAATTAGCAAAACAAGCATATATTTGGCATTTTGAGTCCGTTTTTGGTTATTTTAGCTCGTTTTTAAAGGTAAAAGGTATGTGTAATTAAGCACATACCACTTCTGAAAAGCTTATACAAACTAAACTCTTAGATCAAAAAAAGTATAAGAAATAAGCTAGTAAATAAGCACAGTAAGAAGAGCTTAATCTTCGATAAGCTATGATAAGAAACTAGAGAAAAGGAATAAGCACTTAAAAGAAAAGACATCTTCATTAATGAAGTAACCAATAAGCTTGTACAAAATCTCCATTAAGCTGCTGAATAAGTGTTTACAATAAGTCAGAAGATACACAATAAGCTAATCTAAACACTAATAAGCTAAAAAGAGAAATAAGCTAAAACTATTTTTCTAAACTAAATCCTACTCTTAAATTACTAACTAAGCCCTTCTCTCAAATGTGGAGGGGGGAGGACGATCTATAAATAGCCAAGCTTGAGGGGTCCTTTTGAAAATTTCGAGCCATCGCCCCATATTAATAGCCAATCATTGGCATACATTCATAGTCCCTCGGATCAGGAGCTGCAGAAACACTGATCCACCGCTGAGCTCGCGACACGTGCCCCTTTATTACTGCGTCCTTAGTACGCAATTAGTTTTTAGCCATTGATTTCATTTACCAGTATGAAAAGGGATATAACTTTGCCCGCCACGTGGCTTGACCCTATTCGCCCATCAATTGCTAGTGCTTGATCACGTGACTTTTTGGAATTTATTTCCAGGCATGTGCCTGTGACGTCAACTAGCATCATCACAAAATTTAATTCCATTTTCAGAATTAGTACATTGGCCTATTGGGCTAAGCATTTTCTTGTTGGGCTAGCAAAGAAATGGGCTGGCCCGGCCCATATAATAGGTTACGGGCTGGCCCAATAAGCAACGAAGGCACCGTCAGACTCGTAATTTCGCGCTCTTTCCAATGGCATGCTTGGGGGATTTTTCCGACTTTGTCTTGATCTTGAATAATAAGCACTCTTGATCGAAACGAACCCGAATATACCCGTTTTTGCTTTGTTTTCAATCTTTTTTACCTGCAAGACATAAAAACACAAACCAAACATATTTGCAATAATATTAAGCACATTTCATGTTTTAAGTCCGATTTAGAGTGTTTTCTGGGGTTATAATGATGTGTGTTTTAGCACACATCACAGACACTCAAACCCAATATGCCCAAACATAGATTTGACATAGACCAAGTCATCAAAATGTTGATAAACCACCCGACCCTCATGAATGTAACGATTTTCAAAAAATTCAAACATATGTTTTAGTGGTGCGTTATATTCGTTGGAAATTTTTGGAATATAGCTTCTAGTATTTTTGTGATCGTCAGCAGTTTTACGAGGCATTGTTACCTATAAAAATAAGGCATAATTTTATTGTTGTAAATCTTGAATTATAAGCAACAATTTTGTGTCCAGTGTGTGCCTATATGCAACAAATGTGGAGTTGCGGCTAACTCGACTCTAAAAATAAAAACCTATGAGTTAACCCAAACACTCCTATATTCACTTTTGCTCATCCAAACAAGTTGAAAAATACATATTGACTAAGTATCTCGATTGATGGTCATGAGACCATTATGCATGAATGTAAAAACGTTTTTTGAGTGTATTAACAATGTATTAAAACATTTTTATGTTGTTCCTAACGTGATGAATTTCAAAAAGAAATTAGGGTTTTTGTTCATGTTAAAAATGTTTATCAAGCACACTCAATTATGCAAATCCTAAGTCTATGGGAAGCATATTAGTTATACATTGTGTTGTTATCATCCTAATTGCACACAAACAAGAGAAAAATGAAAATCCCTAATTTTTGATTTTGTGTTCAATATGAATTCTAGACACGAATTAAGAAGAAAATTGATAGAATGACTTACAATTGATAATCTTTATGATGTTGGGATTGATTATTAATGTTGATTTGATCTTCGATTTTAGATTTTGTGGTTGATTTCGAGTTTTGGAGGGTTTTGAGTGGGTTTCGTCGCAGGACTGTACAAAGAGAGGGTGTTTGGTTTTGTGTTTAACAAAATGAGAAGATAGACATAAGTCCCCAACTGGTGGCGGTCTCATATCGATATGGGGACCGCCTGATTAAATCAGAGGGTCGCCCTATATATAGGGGCCGCCTCCAGTTGAGGGTTTTGGACAAAGAGTTGGACCAAGATTTTTGGAATGAGTGACGTTTTAATTTGTATTTCGCGAATTAAAAATGCTTAAAATACTTCGATTTAATGGAATTATGTTGTCACGGGACACGGAATTAGAACAACGACTAGAATGAGAAGAAGAAAAGATAGAGAATGATTTACGGGATGTGTTCATCATTCCTAACACCAAAGAAGAAGATTATTAAATGATTCACGTTAAGAGGTTGGTGAGGATGTCTATGATATATCTTCGTGACGAGGACTTGTTCGATGGAAATTTGTAATTTCTGGACATCTATCTAGATGAAGCGTGTAATATTTTCGAGGGGGCATATTACCAAATCTAATAATAACCACCAGATGCTCGGGGTTCATGGTATGCTTTTTTTTTTGTTTTGTTTTTTTGTTGTTTTATCCACCCTTGTGTCACGTATTTGTTTAGTATACCAGTGTGGCACCGGGTTTTTGCTCTAGGTCAATCGCGCCACTTTATTGTCACACATGATAGGACGTAGTCGAGTCGATGGCGTAGTCGATGATGAGAGCTCGTTTATTCATTGTGCTTGTTGACATGTCTTTTCGGCGCTTATTATTCGGCTTTGGTCATGGATATAGCAAGAGCGGTTTGTTTCTTCGAGAATCATGATGTTAAATAACATCCTCCGAACGTACAAATACCCCTAGTGCTCTTTCGGTCCACATAATCTTCCGCATGATCAGAGTCTCTGGCATATATATGGTTTCTATGCCCTGTCCCCTTATGATAACCATAATCTAAGTGCGTGTTCCTTTACTGTATCAGAAGATTCACTAATCCGCTTCATGATGAGAGGTTTTGTAGGATCCTCTTAGAAGCTGAACAGGGCAGGACACCTAAACATTGATATCGGGCCTAACTTGCAGTTGGTAGAGTAAACTACCTATTATGCCTCGGTACTTGGTACTATCTACCGACTCACATTCTTCATCTTTCGTGAGTTTAGTATCCGAAGACATGGGGGTTTTCATTGGTTTAGAATCTTCTAAGCCAAATTTCTTAAGGTTTTTCTTTTAATTATTTAGATTGATTAAAGAAAGTGACAATCTTTCCTTTGTTTAATTTGTAATCCAAGAAAGAAGTTAAGTTCACCCATCATGCTCATCTCGAACTCGTCATGCATGATTTTGGCAAAGTCATCGCACATGTCTTGACAAGTCAAACCGAATATATTGTCATCGACATATATTTGAACGATGATGGGATTTGAAATTTTCTTCTTTGTAAAAAGCGTGTTATATAACATTCCCATGTTGTATTCATGTTTAATAAGAAAAGCTTTTAATATATCGTACCAAGCTTTAGGAGCTTGCTTAAGACAATATAAAGCTTTCTTAAGTTTATAAACATGATTCGATTTTTTTTAAGTCAATGAATCCCGAAGGTTGTGCCACGTATACCTCTTCATTGATGAAACCGTTCAGGAATGCACATTTTACGTCTATTTAGAATAACTTAAAATCTAAGGCACACAGTTATCAAGCATAGCTAACAGGATCATATGGACCTCTAACCTAGCAAAAACTGGGCATAAGTTGCATCATAATCGATGCCCTCCTGTTAATTATAAATTGGGCGGACGTAACCTAGACCTATTGTTATTACGAGAAACAACACCGTTCTCGTCTAACTTATTTCTATACACCCATTTAGTTCCTATGATTGCCATATTCTTTGGTTGTGGTACTAACTCCTAAATATCGTTTGTAACGAATTGATTTAATTCTTCTTGCATAGTGATTATCCAACTTTCATCCTATAAGGATTCATTCACATTCTTAGGTTCTATAGTTGATATAAAAAAAATAAGTTACTTTGGTTTTGGGCTTGAGACTAAGGATTCTTTGGTTAAGGTTTTCCTATTGACATTTTTTTTAAAGGAGGGTTCTTAGATTCTACTTAATGTTGACATTTATCAACTTCTAGGATTTCATTCAATGTCATTTTCTAAGGATTTTTTTGGAACCTTAATGGCTTGATCTTTCATCGAAGTCATACTCCTACCAAGGGTAATGTTTTAAGATGGTTGGAGGAGTTTATCGAATGTCACATTGATGTGATCTGCGATTTTCTTGTGTGTTTATTAAGACGACCGTTGGCGCTTTGCTATTTTGTGAATAACCTAGAAAGACACCTTCGTATGACTTTGGGTCAAACTTGGTGAGGTAGTCTTTGGTGTTTAGAATGAAGCACTTTCTTCCAAACACTTTGAAATATTCAAGAGTAGGTTTCCTACCTCTCAAGAGTTCATAAGGTGTTTTTCCTAATATGGCTCTAATTAGGATTCGGTTAAGGATGTAGGTTGAAGTGTCTACGGCGTTACACCAAAACTTTTATGGTAACGATTGTTCATTCAACATGGTTCTACTCATTTCTTATAGTGTCTTATTTTTTCTTTCTACCACGCCATTTGATTGTGGAGTAGTTTTGGATCGTTTCTATTCGTGTGGAGCGCAGACAGTTACGTGTAATACCGTTGGCATTACAAAACTCTCCAAATTACACTTCATTATCAAATTCCCTACCGTGGTCCGTCCTAATTGACACTATAGAACAACCTAGTTGATTTTGTATTTTCCTACTAAAGATTTCAAATTGCTCAAAAGCCTCGGTTTTATTCTTAAGAAATCTTGTCCAAGTATACCTAGAATAGTCGTCTACTATCACTAAGGTGTAAAGGTTTCCTCCGTAACTCCTACGGTGGATGGACCAAAAAGATCCATGTGGAAGAAGTTCTAATCATTTTAGTCGTTTTGAGACTTATTCTTAGCTTTGCTGACTAACGTGAGCGTGTTTTGCCTCTGAATTTTGCACAGCATCTTACCTTTTTATAAAAAATGTTGATCAAACTTAAGCTTAGGTAAGTTTCTAACTAGTTCCTTAGATGCCAACAATTGAATTAAATGCATATTTATGTGACCAAATCTCCTATACCATAAAGTGGAGTTTTCTACAATCATTGTAAGACAAATTGCATCTTTCGGCTTCTTTCCTAATTTTATCACATACAAGCCGTTTTTCCTAATACCTCTACCTATGAGTTTTTCATCCTTAGTGATGTCACTATCATGTTCAGAGAATATTACTTTACACTTATTATCACATATTTGACCCACACTTAGCAAGTTAAATCTTAAATTATCTACATGCTCTACATTATCTATATTAAGAGAGTCATTAGAAATCATTACCTTTGCCATGTTGTTTCCACGAAGATTCACTACCAAAAAGTGACGTTTACCTCTATTGTTATTACCTTTATAGGTGGAGAAGTAATCAAGAGTAGGTTTCCTACCTCTCAAGAGTTCATAAGGTGTTTTTCCTAATGTGGCTCTAATTTAGATTCGGTTGAGGATTTAGGCTGAAGTGTCTACAGCATTACACCAAAACTTTTATGGTAACGATTGTTTATTCAACATGGTTCTACTCATTTCTTGTAGTGTCCTATTTTTCCTTTCTACTACGCCATTTAATTGTGGAGTGCGTGGAGCCGAGAAGTTGTATATAATACCGTTGGCATTACAAAAATCTCCAAATTGTATTTCATTATCAAATTCCCTACTGTGGTCCGTCCTAATTGACACTATAGAACATCCTAATTGGTTTTGTATTTTTTTACTAAATATTTCAAATTGTTCAAAGGCTTCGTTTTTAGTTCTAAAGAATCTTGTCCATGTATACCTAGAATATTTGTCTACTATTACTAAGGTGTTGAGGTTTCCTTTGTAACTTCGTACGGCGGATGAACCAAAGAAATCCATATGGAAAAGTTCTAAGCATCTAGTCGTTGAGACTACATTCTTAGCTTTGTAGCTAGCGTGAGCTTGTTTTCAAATTTTGCAAGCATCATAAAAATGTTGAACAAACTTAAGCTTAGGTAAGTTCCTAACAAATTCCTTAGTTTCTAACGATTGAATGAGACACGTATTAGCGTGACCTAACCTCTTGCCACAAAGTGGAGTTTTCATCTATCGTTGCAAGACAAATTTTGTCTTCAGGCTTATTTCCTAATTTCATCACGTATAAGCCTTTCTTCCTAATACTCTACTTGACCTACCTTCCTTAACAATTTCGCTATCATTTTTAGAAAATATAACTTTACACTTACTATCACATATTTGACCCACACTTAGCAAATTAAATCCTAAATTATCCGCATGCTCTACATTAGCAATTTTAAGTGAGCCATGAGAAATCGTACATATGCTAATGATGTTACCGCGTAGATTACTACCAAAAATGACATTACCTCCATTGTATGCCTTGTAGGTGGAGAAGAGCTTTCGCTTTCCCGTCATGTGTTTAGAGCATCCACTATCTTTTATCCACTCATTGGGTTCCAAATCAACTCTAAGGCATATCTCACTAGATGCTTGAGCCATGAGACATGTTTTCTCTTTGGCCTTTTCATTATCTTCCTCACCGCTATCACTCCAAGAGCCTCTAACGAATTCTATTTGGTTCTTGTCTTGCAGTGGTTTTGGACATTCTCCAATAAGATAATTTGGATCACCGCATCTAAAACATTTCCTATCACTTTTGCCCTTCTTGTCATCTCGGTTTCTTTGGAACGTCTTTTTATCATTCTGTGGTTATCTTACGAATCTTCCTCTTCTCTTGAAGAACTTCTTGAAGTCTCTAACCGCCACAGCGTACTCTTCGTCTTCACTTCCGAAAGTCAAACATTCTTCATCACTAGATTCCTTCTTAGCCTTTAAAGCAAGAGATCTCCTTTCTCCTTTAGTTTTGATTATTTCAGAATCTTTCTAGATGATCATCTCATAAACTTTAAGGTTCCTGATGAGTTCATCAAGAGATGGTGATGTCAAGTCTTTTGATTCTTTAATCGTCATGACCTTTGCTCTCCATTTAGGATGTAGAGCCCTAAGAAACTTCCTTACATAATTCTTGCTAGAGTAACCTTCATCAAGAGCTTTTATACTAGTGATAATGGTACTAAATTTAGCAAAATCATTATCTATAGACTCGTCTTCGGAAATGACGAATTGTGCATATTGTTGTACCAAAAGGTCAATCTTGTTATCTTTGACTTGGATATTATCTTGATGGGTGATTAACAAAGTTTTCCAAATTTCTTTTGCCGTATTACACATGAAAATTCTTTCATATTCTTTTCTAGGCAAAGCATTGTAAATAACCATTTTAGCTTCGTTATTTTTCGCAAGTCTTTTCTTAAGTTCATCACTTTGTTTTTCAAAAGGGACAACCTCATCTAGTTTGGTTTCTGGATTATTTTCAATGGGTTGAAAATTACCGTTGGTAATAACATGCCAAAGATCAAGGTATTTTAATTTTACATACGTTTCGAATCTATTTTTCCAATAAATAAAATTATCGCTTTCAAAAAGTGGTGGTCTTTGCATAGATTGCCCTTCTAGATATTCGTCGGAATACATAGATTGATTCAAGCTTTAAAATACAATATATTTTAAAAATATTGAGTGACCTTGCTCCTGATACCTATTGTAAGAAACTAGAAGGGGGGGTTGAAAAGTTTTACCGGTTAATTAGCGTTTTAAAACTTTTCTTAGAAAATTATTTGATTCGGGTTATATGTTAATCAAACAACAATATGAATCACAAGTAAGCTATCTAACTAAGTAAGTAATAACAATAAAAAGAGATAGAGAAAGAAACGATCAAACCAAGACACCAAGATTTATAGTGGTTCAGCAATGAAGCACCTCTTCGTTCCTACTCCACTCCCCGAGTACTACACTCGAGATTTCACTATGTCAACAAGCTCTTTTTAGGCAGAGAAAACCGTTTACACGTCGCTTACTTTCTTTTCTGACACTAAGCTAGATGTCGGGTTCTAATCTTATCTAGAACCAATCTAAGACTTCACCAAATCTTTATACACTCACAAGATATATACCCTTGGATTGACATACAATCCAAATCACACTAATACACAATTTACACTATTGGATCTATATACAATCCAATTCACACAACAACACAAAGTAGATGTAATGAAGATTTGTGATCT
>BQNB010113198.1:9279-21988 GCA_026074375.1 Tanacetum coccineum
ATTACGTAGCAAATAATAGATGTGTATGCCCATCATCATATTGTATTCTTAAGTTGTATTCTTAAGTTTTCTAATATACTTTTGGCGGGTGCATTCCCTGTCTAAAAAAAGAAAGAAAACTCATTACAACGCATAAAAACAAAAATAGTTATTAAGTTTTGCATCGTTTAGCATAAAATTTACACAAAAAATACCTCCAATCAATTAAATAGTAAAATACTATAAAAATGCTGTTTACTTGAATAAGTACTTTGAGAGGTGTTTGAGATTGCTCACTTAAACTGCTTGTCTCCTAAAACTATAAGCAGGTTTCAACCTATTTCACTTGAAGTACATATTTTCATTAAGATTAACAGTTTAAGGTAAACATTCAAAACTATCATTTGTTTTATAATGTATTTCACTTATTGAGGCTAAAACCACATTAGTGATGTGGAGTAGTTCAGTAAGAAAAAGAACATGTGCACCTCGTTGGTAAACGTACAACACTTTAAATAAAATTTGTAAAAGATATCTTAGATTACTAAATGAATTCCACAGTTACAGAAACAACAATCTTGCTTGAAATATGCCACTGTGAGATCAATATTACCATTTGCTTATTATAGAACAATATACTGTAAGCAATACTACCATAACCTAGACCAACCAATCTATATGTAAATGTCTCAAGATGCCCACCTCTATGATCACAGAAATCATTATCATTTATGTGATCATGTCAATACCACTTAAGTTCAGATTTCCTTCAAAGAAAAGTGCAACTTACTCATTCTATTCTTCCACTTGTCTGCCCTTGAAATTTTTTCTAAAACCAGCCGTCTTTCACTGCACATAATTTTAATAGAAATTACATGAGAAAAGTCTCCGAAAATTCTTATGTTATTCTTTTGGACTTAATAAAGCTGCAATTCAGTGTGTCATTTCAACAAACACTTTATGCGCGTCTTCATACAGTGTAATTCGATTAACCAATTAAATGTAAAACAAAATCGATAACATAAGCAATTAACTGTAAATCTGTAAGATTACCTTATTTTGTCAAGAAGAGTTACCGGTTGACAAAAAAAAAATCAACTATCGATAAATCGATACAAATTTATATTCTCTGATTTCTATTCAATTCATCTCAAACAAATAACGAATGATTAGACAAAAAAAGGGGTGTATGTTTATTACCAATTTAACGTGCCTTAAATTCACGAACTATACTTCATACATGAGTTGAATAGAAAAACTCCATCAATTTTCTTTTCTAAGCAAAGATGATCATGCGCGAAGTGTGATTATTTTGAAGTGGGGCTTCAAAAACCACAAGTCCACAATGAACAAAAGAAAAAAGGAACCTACAAATCCTTATAAAGTTTAAATACAGTTTAACATAGTTTAATAAAAATCGGGAAGAACCGGATAGGTACCGATTTCCCGGTACCGGTATTGGTACCCCCTTTTCATACTCGGGAAAAAATAGGTACCACCAATTCGGTACGGGTTCGGTACCATTCTGGTACCGTGCTCATCCCTATCCCACAGTTTTGGACCAATTTTACGCCTACTACCCAACCCAATTAAAAACAACCAAAAACATAAAATCAGAGAACACATGGCTAAACAGCCACCAGTTTGCCACAGCAGGACTTGAGCATTAGAAATGACCAGCTGAACAGCAGAAATCTGATCTACAACCCACTTTGAACGTGAACCACAACGCAAACAGAAGACAAAAGTCAATGCTTAGTTTGACGCTGTTCCTCTATCGGATGAAATGTCAGCATATACAACATGATACTGAAGTCACCAATCAGAACCCATTGATTATCGACCGTATTGAGCATTTGTCTACTATTTACTTATAGAGGGACCGGTCATGAAAAAAGAGCACACACACAGAGAGCATACCGCAGCAGTCACATGCACAAAAAACGCACACTACTTACACCAGCAATGCACCCTTTTAAGTCATTACATCTCATTAGCATAAAAGTTGCAAGGAGTTGCACCAGAAACCAAACTGGGTTCTTTTATAATCAACAGTTAACTAATTCTACACATGAATTGGGAGAGAAAAACAGCATAAATTCACATTTTTATATCAACGGAAAAACTTACCAATGGCTATTAACAAGAAAAATGCACCGCGCCAACATCAAGTTTTCTGTCAAACTCATACCTGCTGAAGACAAGTTAAAGAACTTTAGGTCTGAAAGACAAAATGATGTTTTAAAACACACATATATGTATAAATGCATTCGTTGACATGCATCCTTATCAGTGAATTTTCACAGAAACTAGACAATAAATATTGGAGGGAGCATTTATAGAGCCAGCAAATATTAAAACCTAACAGAATATGGAATACTGAAGATGCACTCGGTAATGGATCAGATATAGAGATTTCAAAAAAAAAATCCATCTTAGCATGTGTCATCGCCATAGATGACTAACTTGCCTTCAATCCATTATGATAGCTGGTTTTAGCCATAAAACAACTAACTGCCAATAATATATGAACTCCCTCTTCTGCACAAAGAGGATGAGATGCAGAAAGGAGTTAAACCTAGTACTAGAGGTGGAAATCTAAACCATTTAAAGGGTGTTCGGGAATTGGGATTGCTTTTTTTTTTTGCCTATTTGCTTCTTTTTTGGCAGAAAATAAGTTTTCCATCTAAACACTGCCTGCATATCTATTTTTTTTAAAGCAGAAAAGCGGTTTTTCATATTGCTTATTTGATATTATTATTAAAATTACTATTCAGATACATATTTAACCTAAAACCTTTAATAAACGAATTTGACAAAAAAATTCTAACAAATTATTATTATTACGAATATAATTGCATATTTCTAAAAAATAATCAAATCCAAACACTAGTTCTGGAAGTACTTATTTCTAAGCAGATTATAAGTACTTATTTTTAAGCAGAAGAAATAAGCGATCTCGAACACCCTCTTCCAGTGATTTGGGTTGTGCTTAATCTCAAACGGGTCAAAAACAGTACTGCATATATAGGTATTGTAAAAGGAAAAACACAATTCCATTAACCCTTGTACCCGAGTCCTATGCCCATAGTCATTCTAGACAATATCGCACATATCACCTTAGTAAATTGCTAACTATATTTCATGGAACTAAAGCTTGATATATAAGGAAGTCTTAGCATAGGAAGTAAGATTTTTTGACTTATCAAATGGCATGGAACGCGGAAGCAGCATAAATACAAGTAAACAAGAAATTCAAATGGTGTTTTCAAATTTGTTGAAAGGTTCTCTGACTTTAAAATAAACTTCCATGTTACATAGCTGGCTCATAAGTCTGCCAATATGGAACAAGAAAGAGCACCATGTAATCAGTAAAAAAAACAGAACATTCAACTAACTCATATCAACCAGCAAACTGTACACAAAAGCTGAATTACATGTTAGAAAGCAGGACTACATTATGGAAACTGCACATAAATGATATTTCAATTTCAAATAACTACTAGTTTTAGGCTATAGTTCTAGCATTCAGAAACGCACCTTCTAATGTCCCAAATGGATACATCTTTAGAGCTCTTAGAAAGCTTCTCCGATTGTCAATGATCAGGCTGCTGAAAAAGTGAGATAGGGACACTTGGCGGATGATAACATGGTTTCAATGTCTAATTCACGTAGATACTTTTCATTTCAATACCAAAAGCAAACTTTCAACTCTATATGTTTTATACACGAGATAATGTAGCACTATGATGACATCACTCATTCTTAAAGACTACGGAATATAATTCCCAGGTAAACTGTGAATTTAAATCTTAAGTCATTGCCAATATTAAAAATAAAAAAGGTAAACTAGTCAAGACACTTTTTTAGATTTACAAAACAAAAGCATTCATGTTGCTACCATGTAACTTGAGTACTTTCGCCAACTTCTACCTATAAACCATCCGTATTGCTATTATTCAGGAACTGAAAAAATCAAGTACCCATAATCCCAACGAACCCTAATCTCCTGTCCAACTTCAAGTCCTTTCCCTCTGATAATTTGACCCCATTTTCCAATTAGATTGTAATAGCTTCCACAACACTTCAACTTCATTAAAAATGAAACACCTGTGTCATAATCTCGAACAATCACATTTATCTGAAGATCATTTCTTAATTGCTCTCGTGCCTGTGATCCCCTTCCAGGTAATATAAGAAACGGATGATTTTTATCCACGTCAGATAAGGTTAATGCTTTTCTAATTGGCCATTGCTCTTGTTGATGTTGTATCATCGGGATTGATGTAGGTACAACCGGATGGTCATAAGGAACAGAAAAAAGCAAACAACCATTAGCCCATCGAATCTTTATCTCTTTCCCAACACCTAGTCCTTTACCCCTTATGATTTTTCCCCATTTTCCTATCAAATTATAATAATTACCACGCCACCTCAGCTTCATCACGTACAGATCATTTGTATCAACATCTCGTGCATTCAAGTTTACTTGTTCTTCGTTTCTTAGAAGCTCTCGTTGTTTTGGGGTCCAGTGAACAAGAATATGATCTTCAACTAATTTTCGTGCCAAAGGTAGAAAAGGATGATTAGTGTCCACATCCGATAATGTTAAAACTTTCCTAATAGGCCATTGGTCATTATGCATAGCGGGTATCATCTGCAATGGTGGTACAGAACAAACTTGACGTTGTGGGACCGAAAAACGCAAACATCCATTAGACCAACGGATCTTAATTTCTTTTCCTACATCGAGTCCTTTGCTACGGACGATTCTTCCCCATTTCCCAATAAGGTTGTAATAACTCCCACGCCATTTTAACTTCATGACATAAAGATCACCAGTGTCGTCATCTTGAACATTAACTGTCACTTGCTCTCTGTTCATTAAATGATCCTGTTCAAGCTGTGTCAAATGCCCAAGGATGTAATTCTCAACTGCATGGCGAGGAAGAGTGAGAAACGGGTGAGTAATGTCAACATCAGAAAGTGTGAGGGCTTTTCTGATAGGCCATTCGTCACGTACATGCACTACATTATGGTGTCTAGAACGCCTCATGCCTGTCAGCAATGTATAATAAAAACAACAATTTGTTACAAGACTTAGTTTTTCACAGATAAATCAAATGTGACTCAATTTAACAGAGATAAACGTGATAGGCCACTCACGTTTTTTTGTATAGCTTCTCTATCAGTTAAAATATAAAAACTACCAAATTTACAATCATGCCCTTTATACATATCCTAAGCACATCTTTGAATGTGGTTTAGGGGAAGTTACGAAAGATCTTATAAGCATTACGTTTACAGTTTGACTATATATACTGCACTAATGACATACCAGAACATCTACTGCAATCTCCAAAATGCCATTAAAGACATCACTGTATAAGGATATATGTCTTTTTTATGAACTGAATAAGTTATTCTAAGGGGTGTTTGGCTAAGTTTATGCGATGGGCTTATGAGCTTATTAGCTTATATGTGTTAAATAAGCTGAAACTAAGTGTTTGGCTAAGCTTATATGACTGGGTTTATTAGCTTTTATAAGGGGGTTTTGGTAAGCCCAAACTTTGTGGCTTATATAAGGAGGGGTGGGCTTATATAAGAATATTATATAAAAAGACTTTTATATCCTCATTTAATAATTACACTCATCTTATTTTTATATACTTTTTTGTCATTTTACCTTATTAATTATATAAACTAAACCAAACACTTAACAAAGGCTTATGAGCTCATGATATATAAGTCATAAGCCGCTTATATAACATAAGCTTAGCCAAACACCCCCTAAGCATGCACTCGCTATGCTAAAAAAACATCAATGCCGTACTTCGTTCAAATGGATATTTTATTACTGTACCTTTTTGCAAGTGATTCTTATATTTTCATTTAATCATTTATATGAAAACACATATTACAAATTACAATTCACTATATAACCTTCCATAAATTATGATATTAAAACGTCTTACCATTTTTTTATACATCTTTCTTAGGGGGTGTTTGTCTGAGCTTGATCCAAACACTAAAATTAGCTTATCATTACTAAAAATGCTAATAAGCCCACAATTACGCTAGGAAAAAAAACTTAGGGGGTTTTTGTTTAAGCTTATTTTTTGGGCTTGTGAGCTTATTTGATTCCGGCTTAAATTTTCATTAGCCAAAAGATTTCGGCTTATACCGAAACATGTAGCCTTATACAAGCTTATTAAGTCATGTCGTCATGATAAGCCCATATAATTCAAAAAAAGCCGAAAATCATTAGCTTATGAAACATAAGCCGAAATCAAATAAGCTCATAAACTCAAAAAGAAGCTAAAACAAACACCCTATAATTTTTGCTTTTTGCTAAGGTTTTTTCCTGTTAAATGTATCGAATTGCCATAATAAATAAAACCCAAGTGAAAAAAAAAACTAAATTTAAATTCTTGAATACTAAAACCCAAAATTCTTTTAATAAAAAAGAAGAACGTGATCGTCATCAAGTGAAGGGGTTTAACTAAAATCATGAATTTGAAGATGAAAGTAAGTACCTGTTGGGGAGAATTAAGAAAAACCCTAGAGAAACATAATTGTAAAAAGGTTAAAATTGGGATGGTGAAAAAGAATGATAGTGGTACTGGTGGTGGTGTGAATTGTGTGATGACAAAGGCTAATTTGCGTGAACACGAATATAATATCAACTCAATCCAAACTCATGTCATGTCATCAAACTCAAAAGTAAACTTTTTTAAGTAAATGATTTTTCAGTTTTTGCCTAAACTTTTTTTTGTTTAAGATTAAAAAAAGGATTTACAAGGTAAAACTATAATTAGCCGTGTGTAATAAGGACCAGAATGATGTGCAAGAAGGGCGACAGTAAATGGTTTTAAAATTTTAGAGGCCTTAAAATTTGTTTCATTAACAATTATATGCATGTGTACGTATATTTTTATCAAAGAAAATGTATTTAGTTAAGAAAATATGTTAAATGGGACATATGTCGAACGTTTAGATAACTAATTTACGTTAAATATTATATACGATGAAACTTTATATATAACATATTTTCTCAAAGGGTTTCAATATGTGATTTCCTAGGCCTTCAATTTTTTTTAAAATTTAAGGACGACCCTAATAAGGAGACAACAAAATCGCATTTGTCACCCTTATCTTAGCGGTATTCTTTATCTACAATCAATTTCTCCGGCAACTTAATGTAATAAAACAACTTACTTCATCACAAAAAACATTTCTCGCTTAAACAAAAAAACACACACTACACAACTCGATCTTGGCATTGATCAAGTCTTGCAAATTAGCCATGTTAGACACGTGCTTGTGGTCCTCCGTAATAAGAACAACACGTCTTCAAGGTCCCAATACTCGTCTAACACGCAATGTTTACGGCGATTAGATAATTGCTTTCATTTAACGACACTCATCGGTTCAAATAGAATACTAGTAATTTTAATTGGCAGAAGACTTAGGTGGTTTTATCGGCTTGAACACACACTAGCTAAAGGACCAAAGCATTGGTTGCTTCCACATGTGGCATTCTTTGACCGCCTTGATGTTCTTACTTTCAGCTCATCTTTCGTACGTTTCAGGTTGCTGTTCCTCTCTAAATTTGTTTCTATGTTGTTTTACGAGTACTTTTTTGGTTTGTAGATTTAGGGGCTTTGGTGATTGTGTGGTTTATGGGTATGATTATGGAGGAATGGGTTTCATTACAAAGTAACCATGTTGGGTACCAAGAAATAGGCTCTGCTTGGCCACCAAGGGTGTCTTTGGGGGAGGTTGTTTACCACATGTGAGAATGTTTATATATTTCGTGTCTTAGTGGGCCGTTTTCCTTTAAGGTGGGAATCTGTGAGGTTTTGCCCCTTAGAATGCATCGATTCGAGGCTAGCATGGACTACCTTCTGGTATGTACTGTGGAATCGAATCACTAATTATTATTCGAGACTGACAGGGAGTACCTTTTGGATAAGTATTATGGAATCGAATAACTAACTTAGTAAATTTACTAATGGGTTTGATTTATGAAAAAGGATATGAAACCCATTAAAGTACACATAATTTAAACCCACCAAAGGTGGTGGGTTTACAAAACCCATTCCCAAACCCATAGTATTTCCTTTGACAAACCAAACACCCCTAATGATGATTGAACGGGAATGAGAATGATTAGCGTGATGAAGTTTATTGAAATTTTTGTAACAAGCTTTCGAGCGATATACTACTATATAATTGGACAATGTGTTTTCTCAATGTTACAAAATTTACAATGTGGTGTTGTTTTATTCTCAATGTTACAAAATTTACAATGTGGTGTTGTTTTATTCTGAATGAAGTTTAGATTACTTTTTGAACAATATAATTTTACAAGGAAAATGATTCAGAATCTTGAAAATATAACTAAATATATGCTTAAATATTGATAGATGAAAAAAAATATGTTCATTATGCGGCCACATATATTTAGGCATACAATTAGACACGATTATGTATATGATTCACTGCTGAATTTACAATTGATAACTTCACTTAAAATCAGAGTTATGTCATGGCGCCGCTAAGGCCTCGCAAAGGCGCGATGCGTGACTTCCACGCTACGCAATAGATCAAGGCGTAGGTTTAAGGCGTGACGTGAGATGAGAAGTGGAGAAACGTGATAAGACGCGATAATTGAGGCTTTTTTGAATTCAATTTTGATAAAAATCGTTTTTTATAGAAATAAAAAAGATTACATGCAAATATAGTTTCTTGACTTTATTCCTTATATATGACACTTTTTGTAAACTCAAAATATTTGAAATGTGATATAAATATATAAATTTATAAATATTTTTATATTTTGTGTCATTTTAAATCACGTCTTAAAAAACGTCATGACTCGCCATGACTTCTAAGACGTGAGGCTTAACCATGCCGTCACGTCACGCCTCACGCTATTTACAACATTTCCTAAAATACATGTGCTAATTTGTGTACCTAGCCTTATTTCCCGAAACAAGGTTACATTTTCAAATTTTTATGTCAAATGTTTAAAAAAATCCACAAAAATGAAGACCTTTAACAAAGTTGACCTCTAGTAGAAAAGTTAATTATATTCTTGATTTATTTTAAAACTTCAATTATCATCGATAAGTCTAATTACACTAGCATGGTACTCGCGCAAAGCAGCAGTTTTGAAGCATTAAAAATGAAAAAAAAAACTAAAAATTAATAAAAATATATAAATATAGATGTTGAATTAATGAGTACAAAATTTTAGAAAATATTATGAAATTAAATCATAAAAAAAATGAATAATAAGATATTCCAATTTAAAAATAAAGGTGATTTTTTGATTAAGAAGTGACTCATGTCACTTTAAGATGTGATCTCTAAGATGAGATGATGGTCAAGATTACACATCCTTATATTTTCATATTAAGTAAGTTTAAAAGTCTGAATTTTTAAATCTTTATAAAAATAAAATGTCCTAAATACTTTATAATATATATATTACATGAGTTTATTTCAATAAGAGACCAAATGCTTTATAATATCTAATTATTAACGTAGTGTTTTGTATGATGTAATGAAAGTTGGAATGAAAACGGTTATTACGATTGAATGAAAATTTTTGTTTGTTTACAATTATACAATGTAATGTTTCATTACAATGAATGACTCGTTACATCAAAAACTCTCATTTTCATTCCATAGGGGCCTCCTCTTTTTTTTCATTACGTCCGTAATGTAATCAAAATTAGATAAAAGTCCACCATTAACTAACCGCATTAAATACACTTCTTATTAACTATGGATATTTTAGTCTTTTTCTTATTAATTGCATTGCGTCCTATCATACCAACCAAACATTATTAATAAGGGTAATGAATTATTACATTACATCGTTTATTTCATTACGCCGTTTATTCCATTCATTTAATATTTCATTACATCCTACCAAACAAACCCTAAGTTCGTTTCAATACGAGACCAAAGTTTCACCGACCACAAAGATCAACCCAGTGCCCATTTTCATTTTTATAATCAGATAAGTGTTAAAAGAAAATGAGAACTTTCTTGTGAATCAAACCTAACTTTAAGTCAAACTCAATATTTTGATTTTGACCTTCTATGGCAGATTCTTCCACAAAAAGATAGATACATTAAACAAAAAAAAACTAGTGACACAGATTTTTACAAATGTTGCTTTACCAAAACTAAACTGAATTTGTTTAAAAAAGTACTCCCTCCGTTCCTAAATAAGTGTCCACTATTGATTTTTAAAGTCATTCATCTTCAACTTTGACCTTAAATTATTTTGATTGTGTTATATAATACTTGATGCAAAATATATAAATGGATTGAGTTTTCAATGTATTTTCATAAATATGATTTTCATCAAGTATTATAAAACACAAACAAAATAATTTAAGATCAAAGTTGAAAAAGAATGACTTCGAAAATCAATAGTGGACACTTATTTAAAGACGGAGGGAGTATAACAAAAAATAAATAAATAAACCTGAACTGCATCATTTAGAAAAATCAAATATACAAAGCATCAAATGATTGCCAAAATGGTATTCGCCTACCGTAGTTTAGTAAAAACACAAGTATAATTCGTTAGCTATTTAGTAAACAAAGGCGTTTTGAAATGTACTTACGAAACACTTGTTATGACATGATAATCCAACCATTTGCAACCTCTAGTGGCTAATATTGCATTCATTAAAATAGGATTCATACGGAAAAAGATCGCAAATTACACTACAAAAAGTTTGACTATTTTATTGGTCCTCAGGCACAAAACAGAACAATCATGACCACAAGACATAACTTTCCCCTTTAGCTGCTTCGGACACTACTCCATTCTTCCACGGGATATTTACGGTTGTTGCTACTCCGATATCTTGATCTTGATCATCTATCCTGCAAGGGCAAAAGTATCAACACCATCATAGTCAATACATGAGAGACGTAACAGAATATTCAAACATTCCTTCACAAACATAGTAGGTGCTTTTGAGATGTTTAGACTTGGAAAAGTAAAGCATTCAAGGTTTTCCAATTAAGACTAAGAACTGTCCAGCACAAACAAAACAGCTAGTCATCTGAACAATGTAACACTCTAATAGGTAACAGATCTACTAAAAAATACAGTACAAACTACTTGTACTGATGACGGGTTTCATACAAAGAGTAGATGATTTCAGATTTATAAACGTAAACTAGCATCAGATAAAAACGACTCCTAACACTGTTTCCGCAATTAAGATCAGATCTATAGCTAGCAGATGGGAAAGTAATCCTGGCAAAGTCTCTCGTCAAAAGCAAGGCAAGCCTGTACAAACTGGTACAATGAGCACGTTGGCCAGATTGTGTAAAATAGGTCAAGAAGTCTTTGTTTAAAATAGGTTGCAATATGCTGACCTACAAACAGTTTCCGTTACAATAAGAGAACATGTCACGAAATTGCAATGTGCCTTTTACAAGTGATCCACTATAATAATTTTACTTTCTTTTGCATCTATACCGTAATTAAAGTTTTTTATAATGAGATTAATGGTTATTATAGTGTAAAAAAGCTTTACCAAACAGGGAACTAAACTTCTAATTACCATGTTAGTCCGTTTCAAAAAGTTAGTTATCAGATGAGAGCGAAAATAAAGTATGACACTAAAGTGGACTGTTCACTGTTGGGTAATTTACGTTGCTATTTTACAACATTTCCGTTACAAGAATGTATGCACTCAAAATACACATTTAGCAATTTCGACCCATTTTGACCAGCTTCTTTTTATACTCCCTCCGTCCCGTTTTAAGTGTCCACCTTTCTATTTTAGCTTGTCCCAAAAAAAGTGTCCACTTGCAACAAATAGAATTATTAATTCACCACTTTACCTATTTTACCCTTAAATAATTTCCATACTATAAAATCTTCATTTAATTAATTCATTAAATGCATGGCTAAAAATGACATTTCATTAACTTGAATCTACATTAATTACACCTATCATAAAATGCACAAAATTTGTTTGTGGACACCTATCATAAAATGCACAAAATTTGTTTGTGGACAGTCTATTCAGGACGGAGGGAGTAAAAAGAGCTGACTTGACCCATTTCAGATAAAGCTTAAAAAAATTAACCATTCATAATTAGAAGGGTCAAAACTGCCAACTCTGTACAGATGTCTCACCATGCAAAAAACCAATTCAATCAAAATTAATCAATTGCAGAACTGATATAATGGCATGACATAAGCAAATATACACAACAATTTAGACGAGTAAACATTAGTAAGATAAGAAAGAGTAATTCATACTTTGAACGCCTCTACTCCAGCATCAGATTCATTCATTTGCTGCTGCTTACCAGTGTAGCTCCCCTGATTTGCCTGTGAAAACTTTGGAGGTTCTCCATATTGTGATGGAGTTTGATTGTAGCCAGACCCCATTCCTTGCCCGTAATTTCCACCGCTTACTTGTCCATATTGTCCACCTGTGCCTTGCCCATATTGTCCACTGCCATCTTGCCCGTATTGCCCACCACCTTGTTGGTACTGTCCACGACCACCTTGTCCGAACTGTCCACCGCCACCTTGTCCGAATTGTCCACCGCCACCTTGTCCGAATTGTCCACCGCCACCTTGGCCTAATTGTCCACCGCCACCTTGTCCATATTGCCCACCGCCACCTTGTCCATATTGCCCACCGCCCGTTTGACCATATTGTCCACCAGCACC
>BQNB010113199.1:0-18466 GCA_026074375.1 Tanacetum coccineum
GTGAGTAAAGATAATGATGATGATGCTGACAATGATGATGATGTTGATAAAGATGATGAAGATGACGATCATGATAATCAAGATGATGAAATTCCAGATGATGCAAATCAAGATGATGATGATGAAGTAAATGAAGAAGAAAGTGATGAAGAAAGTGATGATTAAAGTAATGAAGACAGTGATGAAGAAGTACAAGGTATGAATATTAAGGAAGATGAGATAGATGAAGAGGCGACACATGAAGAGGATGAAGCGAATGAACTATACAGGGATGTGAACATTAATCTAGAGGGAAGAGACACTGTGATGACAGATGCTCTACTACCTAAGGCTTAAGGAACTCAGGTAACGAAAGATACTCATGTGATAATCACCGCATCGATCAATCCTGAAGGTTAATAGCAGAGTTCTTGTGTGTCATTTGGCTTCGTCTCTAACATGCTCAACCCCAGTCCAGATACAAGTATTGACATAATATTTATTCCTAACACTGAGGCAACTTCACTGGTAGATGTTCTGGTCACCACTATTGTTGAGCCACCTCTTTTGTCTGCGACAACTCTTCCATCCACTCCTCTCATCACACATCTACAACAAACACTAGTACCCACACCAGCAACTATTCCAAGCTCCTCACTACAAGATCTTCCCAACTTTGGCTCTTTATTTGGGTTTGACCATAGACTAAAAACTTTGGAAACCGACTTCTCTGAGTTCAAGCAAACAAACCAAATTGCTGAAGCAGTTTCTTTTATTCCCGACATTGTTGATGCGTACCTTGCCAACAAGATGCATGAAGCCGTCAAAACTGCTATTCAGTTACAATCCGAAAGACTCAAAGATGAAGCTCAAGCTAAAAATGCAGACTTCCTCAACAAACTTGATTATAACATTAAGAAAATAATCAATGATCAAGTCAAGGAACAAGTTAAAGCTCAAGTCTCCAAGATTTTGCCAAAAATTAAGAAGATAGTAAATGAACAACTCGAAGCTGAGATTATGACTCGTTCATCCACTGAATCCAAGACATATCTTACTTTAGCTGCCAACCTATCTGAATTAGAGTTGAAGAAGATTCTCATAGACAAGATGGAGAGCAATAAGTCAATCCACAGATCTGATGAACAAAAGAATCTCTACAAAGCACTGGTTGACGCTTACGAAAGTGACAAGCTCATACTTGACACTTATGGAGATACTATTTCGTTTAAAAGACGTAGAGATGATGAGGATAAAGACGAAGAACCCTCCGCTGGATCAAACCGGGGGTCCAAGAGAAGACGAGCTGGAAAAGAACCAGAGTCAACCAGTGCACCAAAGGAAAAGACATCCAAGACATCTGGCAAGTCATATGAAGGGTCCAAATCTAAACACAAGACTGCTGGCGAATCTGCTCAAACAGAGGAGCCTATGCACACTACCAAAGATTTGGAAGAACCCGCACATCAGGAGTTTGAAACAGGAGTTACTGAAGATCAACCTAATGAAGAAACCCCTCAGTTCCCTGATTGGTTTCAGAGACCAACAAAACTTCCTTCTCCCGATCGTGATTAGAACAAGACTTTGCCTGATGCTCATGGACCTGTTCAACCTTGGCTAAGCTCTTTGGCCCAGAAGGAAGATCCGAGAGAATCGTTTAATGAGCTGATGGACACTCCTCTTGACTTCTCAGCATTCGTGATGAACCGACTTAAGGTTGATACTTTAACTCCAGAACTATTAACCGGTCCAACATTTGAGCTGATGAAAGGATCATGCAAGAGTCTGGTGGAGCTCGAATACCTCTTTGAAGAAGTCTACAAGGCAACCACTGAACAATTAGACTGGAACAACCCTGAAGGTCAGCAATATCCACATGATCTGCGCAAGACATTACCATTGATACCTAATTCTCGAGGTCGTCAAGTCATTCCTTTTGATCACTTCATCAACAACGACCTTGCGTATCTAAGTGGTGGTGTCTCAAGCCGAAAATATACAACTTCAGTGACGAAGACCAAGGCTGCAGATTACGGGCACATCAAATGGATTGAAGATTTGGTCCCTAACAGAATGTGGAGTCAAGTGCAGGTTAGCTACGACAAGCATGCACTCTGGGGAATCTCACATTAGGGGCGAAAACGACAACAATTCTATGGATTTGCTGCTAACAGGGAATCTGCTCGTGATGTCTACTCCAAACGCATAATCATTGCTGTCACAAAGCTTCAAATTGTCGAATGGTATAATTACAAGCATCTGGATTGGATCACTGTTCGCAGAGATGATGACAAGTTGTATACATTCAAAGAAGACGATTTCAACAGGCTTCACATCCAAGACATCGAAGAAATGCTGCTTCTTCTTGTTCAAGGTAAGTTGACAAATCTTACTGTTGAAGAACGCCTAGCTTTTAATGTCTCCTTGCGAATGTTTACAAGAAGCGTTGTCATCCAAAGGCGTGTGGAAGATCTTCAATTAGGCGTCGAGAGTTACTAAAAGAAGCTCAACCTCATAAATCCGGATATGTACATATCAGATCTTAAATGCAGGGATGCCTATACAGCATATTCCAATCCCATAGGCGCAGCAATCATAATAAAGACAAGATGAGAACAAGTTGATGTGTATTGATAACTCCACAATTTAGTGACAGTAACACTCGAGGATGTTCGACTGTTCATAATATCATCTAAAAGGGATTAAGGATAGAATATCTACCCCGACAATATGAAACAGATGCTAGGGAATGAGCAAAAGCTATGATCCAGGTATCAACAAACAGCTCCAGTCGAGGAGGATAATGAAAGTTTTGGAAAGATTTATGGTAGAGACCATAATGGTGACTTTCGGCTGCTGCAAAGACCCGATATGATTTATCATATGATGTCCTCATCTTAACATGTCAAACCTTGTATTAATAAAATAACTTGTGACCATTTAGATAATATGTATTGTAGACTTTATGGTGATAATAAGTAGTGCTTGAGTACAAAATTTTCAAGAATTTCTTAGTAAATTCAAAAAAATTCAAATTATTGTACTCAGCACGGCTGATTATATACCCGCAAAAATTAAGGGGGATAGGAAATGTTTCGTTATATATTATTAACATTTGACTCGAACGTTTAATCAATTGATATCCAAAATATCAAGGGATTAACATTTTGGATAAGGGGAGAAAATGTGATTAAACTGAATCTAATATTATATTGAAATGTGATCAGATAAAATGGACTCAATGCACTCTACACTTAGCATGTACTACGTTATGGTCACGTGTTAAGGACTTTTAAGTGATGAAGAAAAAACTTTCAAAGTGTAAATATCTTTTGATAAATTTATATCAAACCCTTTGATTGAAAAATTTTACAATGATTTTGGTTTTGATTGAGATGGAATACCCAAAAGACCACCATAGTCCTTAAATTTATAAGTTTATAAGTGTTAGGCATAGGTATTCAAATCCCATGATCCAGCGAAAACCGAAGGGATCTACCCAGAGATATCTACTAGATAGTGTAGAAGTCCTTAGGTATGATACAAAAGGAGAAAAAGTGAGAATCGAGAATAATGCCAGCTGAGATGGAGCTAACACTGGAATAAACCCAACAAGGTGTTAGTTATGAAGTCTTGGTAAGCATTGAAGGGGTTGAAGAATGAAAAAGAAATGTAAGAATAAAGGTGAAAAGAAAGAAGCCCTCTCATAGACTTAGGCGAAAACAGGTTAATGCATAATCTGTCAGAAACACTAAGTTGTTGTCTGACATTGAAGACAGTCATGAACCCAGTGACGCTATGCACAACCCTCCCTAGCCACTCAAGGTCTCTCAACAGACTCTTGTTTTATTTCTCACGGAGATTACACGCATTTATATCAGCTTTCTCATTCCGAGTTAGTTGATATTGAAAAGGTGGCAATCTGCTCCAGCCTCCGATCACTAAAATCAAAGTGCACAATTGAGTCTAGAGCCAAAATAGATCATTCATAAATCTCATTAGGACACTTGTCAAAATTATGCTTGCTATCTCACACAATGTGAATAACGAGAAATATACTAAGTCATACACATTATCCTTGTGATTTTGCCAGAACATTCGAGTGATATAAATCATAGTGAAGATGGAAATCCTGCTTGGAGCCAACATCAAACAAGCTCATGGTATACTTGTGGCATTCTATACAGAATCAATTCGTGACCACTGGAAAGAAACGATGGCCGATTCTATAAAATCAAACTAGTTCCAGGTTATAAATGGATGATTGATAATGAATTTTTGAATGATTTAACAACTCTCGATGTGTCACAAAACCACTTTAGCAAGTGACACTCGAATGATTTTCAAATCAATTTTCTATCAATCGTGAGACTTCGTCTTACTGGTTCACTCATACCGTGTTGTCTGCTTTGAGGTGCTCCGGTAATAAACGTGCTAGACACCTGCAAACCCTATCAAGGAGAGTCATAGATAAACCGATCACAGCATTTATGTATACTGATCAATGAGATCAATGGTTATTGGAAAAACCCGTATTCGACAGGACAAGAAACTTTACGTCTATATTTTTGATTACACGAACCTAAACCTGCCGTACTCCCGACGATTGTGGCAGCTGAGTCCCACGAGTCATGAGTCATAGCACATGCCTCATACTCCGACCGACAAACATAAAGACATCATAAAAGCTCAAGTACATGTTTCAAGACTTCTGCTACTCTGATACCTAATGTCTTTCTCGAAGTAACGAAGTTTAATTCAACGAATTTTCAAAGAAGTTTAGTCACTCTGATACCGAACGTCTTCCTCAAAGCGCCCGAGTGTTATAGTTAAAGAATTTCAAGAAAGATGCTACATTAAAGCTTTTCAAGTCAACAAATCAAGAAAGGTATGAGCATGTCGGTCCAGAAGTCACAAGTTCACAAGATGGCAAAAGTTACAAGATGGCAAAACGAGATTATGCCTGGTTGATGATCTCAAGGTGTTCAAGATCACATTTTCACTTACAAGTCAAGATAAAGGAACAAGCTCAAACCTAAAGTCAATGATCACTACATCAAATCACAAGTTAATGATTGAAGTTAAACGAGCTCAAGACTAATGATAAAGCATAGTATGCTAGGTTTAAGTTTTTGTAAAATGGAGTGACCTCCCTTAGGGGGAGATTGTTAGGAATACAAAATTCCTAGGAAAGTGTCGATCACTCCATAGATAACAGTCGTTAGCTCATTTAGTTATTTTTGGAACCTTAATAGGCCAAGTTAGGAAAAGCCCATGGAAAGCCCATGTAAGCCCATCCATGGCCGGCCTTATTAGGGTATAAATACACCTCTCCATGCTTTGGAGAGGTGGTTGGTTGGTTGTATGTCTCATTTTTCACTTAATGCATTTCATGTTCTCTACTTTCTCTCACTAGAAAAATACATCCTTCCTCCCACTTTCTCTCTTTAGTTATTGGTTCATAGATCAAAGATTACTTGTATTGTTTACTTTCTTACATGGGGATCACTCCTAAAAAATTTTATAGTGCCCATCCCCCCAAGCCCCCACTGGGTTTTAATTAAACAACCCTGATTAGTGGTTGTTTATTATAGCGGTCTCTCTTGGCCTCAAAAAAGCCCTTGAGCTTGGTTTTACGGGTTTTGTTTTTTTTGTGTGTGTTGTTGTGTGTGTTTTTTGTGTTTTTTTGCTTCTTATATAACTCGTGTTGGGTTTCAGTCTAGTCGATGTGACTCATCTTTGTTTATATACAGACAGGGGACGGATACTGCCTATTTATTATTATATGTTGATGATATTGTGCTCACTGCTTCTTCTAAGACTTTGTTGCAGCAGATTATTGGTTCATTACATTAGGAGTTTTCTATGACAGATTTGGGTTCCCTTAATTACTTTTTGGGTATTTCTGTTACACGTGATTCTACTGGGATGTTTTTGTCTCAGCGTCAATATGCTATTGAGATTCTTGAGTGGGCAGGTTGTAGAATACTTAATAATCTATAACACACAAAGAACAATAAAGAAATCTAGAGAAAGAAAGGGGTTGGAAGGATGCTTCTAGTGAGAGAAAGTAAAGAGAAAATGGAATGTTAGATTATGTGAGAAAAACAACCAGCCAACACCCTCTCCATATGTAGAGAGGGTATTTATACAAAGAGATAGAGTCATCCATGGATTTCAATGCTTGCTCCTAATCTACCTTATCTAGTTTCTAAATATTACTTTATGAGCTATCTAAAGATGTAATGGAAGTGACTGACACTTTTCGTATTCCTAACACAGGTATGGTTGGTTGTAACTCTAGTAGGACTCCTATTGACACTGAGTCCAAATTAGTGGTTGATGGATATCTGATTTCTGAGACTAAGCTTGTTTATCGAGTCTTGCTCAGATCTCTATAGTTCTTACTTGATACTCTTCTCTGATATTCTTATGCTTTCATAGTATTGGCCTTCAGAATGCATGATCTCCATACTTCATTTTCAGCTCTTAAGCGGATATTGCCACTATGTAGCAGGGTATCGTTTAGATTTATGGTTGGCAGTTAATTTTTTCTTCTCTACTACAGATTTAGGTGTGCCTACTCTGAGCAGATTGATTGGTTGCCCCACATACTCGGCGAACGACCTCTGGTTTACTATGTATTCCTTAGCAACAACTACTATCTGTCCTCTAAGCGTCAGCCAATGCTTCTCGTTCTAGTGCGGAGGCAGAGTATCGTGGTGTTGTCAATGCTGTTGTTGAAACTTGTTTGGTTAGGGAACCTTTTTACGTTAGCTACACACGCCTTGTCTTTCCACTATGCTGTCTATTGTGAAAGTTTAGCGTTTTATTTATCTTGCAATCCCGTTCAGCATTAACCGGTACTAAGCACATTAATAGACAATATATTTTTGTCATGATTTTAGTCATGGTTGGTCAGTTTTCGAGTGCTTTCATGTCCTTCACGATTATCAGATTGCATAGAAAAAAACAAATTTTTAATTTTTTATTAATTTTTTTTTTTTTTTTATTTTTTTATGTTTTTTTTTTTTGTTTTTTTTTATTTATTTTAAAGATATTTTTACAAAGAGCGCCTTCCACTTTATTTGAAGAATTTCATTCTAGTTTAAGCATTCGGAGTCCTCCTGCTCCAACTGTGGGGGAGTGTTAGCCCGTATCTGAATTAATGATATGTGTATCAGGCTTAAGCCTAATTCTAGAATATTCATTGTATCATTTTATAATGTACCGAATGTTTATTAAATGCAAACACATACATTTACCAAAACCTTAATATTCTAACAGATTTACCATCCTTCATAAAGAAGAAGTTAAAAGAGGAAAACAATAAACATGTGTGTGCTTAATAGTTCGGTTCATGACTTTAGAAAATTTTAACATGTAATTTGTTGTATTTAAGCTCAAGCTTTTACTCACTCAAAACTCAACTTTAAAATATAATAGAAGATTTTCAAAAACTTACATCAGTACATACATGAAGCTGATCCTGGGATGAAATTAGATTCAATTGCCATTGTTGATCTTGCACTCAAAACTCATTGCAATCTTGAAGAACAAAATAGTGGTATAAATGATTATTCCTCGTCCAAGAGAAATAACTAAAGAAATTATAATCTTTTTGTTTCTTTTTTGGATAAAAGCCATTTATTACCAACCTACTTTCTCATTTGTACCGTAATGATCAACTTACTTTTTTTCGTACTCACTACACCCACGAACTTTCAAATTTTGTTCGATATCACTAATATTACCATAAAATGACTATATTACCCTTGTCTTATCTACATCCACTCAGATCAAAAAGTTAAAGAAGACAATGATAATATAGTCATTTTATGGTCACATTGGTGATATCAAACAAAATTTGAATGTACGTGGGTGTAGTGAGTCCGAAAAAAAGTAAGTTGGTCATAACGGTACAAATGAGAAAGTAGGTTGGTAATAAATGGCTTTTACCTTTCTTTCTTTTTTTCTCTTTTAATTGATATATACCAGACTCACTTTTACCCATCCTGACTATTCTCTCAACCTTTTGTGTTCTTACATACACGTTATCAATAGATGACATTAACACGGAGTCATATTGTAAAAAAGAAAAAAAACTTAACCTGATATTATAGGAAAGGGTTGTAGACATATAGTCAACGTAGAAATTAAGATCTTTTATATATTGACATATGAGATTTTTAGAACTTTACTTATTATAACTAGGTTTTGATGCCCGCGCTTCGCCGCAGTGCGGATTGTATAAAACGTGTATAATCTGAAATGCCTAAATGCCAAAAAGATGCTAAATTTAACATTATTCATACCATATTGTCTCTAATTAGTGATACAATGAATAAACTAAAATCAAACAATAAGTCTCATTCCTTTGAGTTTGGACCAACCCACTATCCACGGCGGAGCGCAAGGTTTTAGACCCAGATGGGCCAACACATACACCCAACGCTAAAAAATGGAAATTACAGAAAGCCAACCAAGAATCTCCTCCAACCGGCCCTTCCTCCGGCCTCTTCTCGCTTACAGAAGCGTACAAACCCGCCTTCATTTAAGGCGACATTTGTTCACCAATAATATGTGCTACATTTAGTTTTCAATCATGATCTACACTTGTATTTATTCTTGTATATTTGTAAAGAAAACTACAATCACCGTCTGCTATTATTTTTAAGATATTTGGAAGTTGTTTCAAAGTCGTCTTTCCAAGAGGATATATGCAGCTGGGCAAGTTTGATTAGGACCAGAAAGCCTGATATTTTTTTTATGACCGCAAAATCTTTCCACCCCAACTTCTGCTACTTCATCAAGATCTCTTAAAGACATAAGCACGACTTAATCCCATGTGTTTGGTGGCCACAGCAGTACAGTGCTGAATGTACTCGCCGCAACATTTCCTTAAACGATCTTCATTGATCACCTAAACAACGCCCTTGGAAAATGGTTTAGAAATTGTACCTGGAACATAATCTATCTCGCCCAAAGACCACAGAACCCGCATATCAATTCAATTGATTTAATAACATAAGAAAGTAGAAATTGACAACTTGAATTGATATATTTTCTTAAAAATAATAGGTGAAATGATTGGTAGTGAAGATCCATGGCAATTGGCATAGATCGACAACATGTAGCTGTGATATCTTAGTAAAAAAACCAACACAACTAAATAGAATCACAATGTCATGGAGTGTTTCTTTCTTTTGTTCACGATCATCGAATATTATTCAAATTTCTACAAGTATCAAAGATTTTTTCATCTAATTGCTTTCACATAAAAAATGTTGGAAATAGGTTCTAGCTATCCATCTAAACATAAAGTATTCTGAGTCATGAACCTAGAAAGTTTAATAAACATAAGTATTCAAACACTTGTATATATCAACTATATCAGATACTTTCTATACTAATATTGGATTCTCTTTAGTGCATTACTGATTATATTTATCATAATTTTTATTAGTGGTTTAAGATTAAACCAAGATTTACAGATTATGTGAACCTAGCCATGAATTGACCATTCACCTCACCTAATCATATATTCTGCCGATTTATACGGCTTTACTAAATTAAACTATACTTATGTTTTCACATTTTATCAAAGGTTTTTGCAAGCCATTGGGAGTTGCACTGCACGATCTCTATATCTCAATGTCGGCTTTGTTTTATATACTATTGTTCATACGTCTGCCATTTTTAAATTACAATGTCTTATTTTATTCTCTTCAAACACACCATTTCAATATATTGGGGAAAGAAACATTTAATTTCAATTTATAATCCTATTTTCCTAAAAAGTATATAAGTATTGTAAAGTATTTGTTTCGGGTCATTTTGACCATACCTTACTTGAGCAAAGACGTAGCCCCGTTGTCCAAAAACCATGTGAGCCCATCTTCCGGTTTCACCTTCTGCAAGGGAAAAGGGTAACTAAAATCAGCATGTTCACCAACGCCACCTTTAGTGCATCGGTTTTCTCTTCATACATACATACACACACATATATATATATATATATATATATATATATATATATATATATATATATATATATATATATAGAATCCGGATCGATTGAGAAGGTTTTTATTTTGAGAAGGTTTTCAAAAATGATAGATTTTTAACTTTGATTCAAGTTTTTCAAGCGTAAAACTCATTTTAATGTGATTATAATTCAAAATGTGTAAAAAAAATTCGAATCAATGTTAAAAAATCTCTCGTTTTTGCAATATAAGTAAAATTTACTGCAGTCTTCGATACAAATTTAAGGAAATCATTATCATAACTTGATTTTAACAATGATTTGTGAATCAAATTTGTGATTTATAGATTTGATTCACTATTAAATGATGTTTACTTGTGAATCAAATCAAAAAATATGAATCAATTTGCTCAAACGTAGATTTCTCAATCTTCTCAAAATAAAAACCTTCTCAACAGAACCGGAGCCAATAATAATATCTATAATATATAATATATCATATATATATATATATATCCTATATATATATTATAATATATAATATATATATATATATATAATATATATATATTACATATGATATATGAATCAGTGAATAGAGAAAACACATATGTCGTAGTCATTTTCATTTTTATTAAATAGTGGTTTTCTTTCCCGTATTTAGTCAGCTCGAACATTATGTATAACTATAACATTTCTATACATAAAAACAATCATCTTTGGAATCTGTTTGTAGCAGTTTTATAGAAAACTCATTATCATAATGACCCAAATGCAAAAAAAATTACGTAGAGTAAAAGAGAATGATGAAACCATGGTTGTATTTTATGTAGCTAACCAACTTTTAAAACCGAATTCACTAGTAATTGGAACTCACATGCGCTTTCGGACGCTTTTCTACAGCTACATGTTCATGTTCTGTGATCTCTGGCTTATCGTACTCATCAGTACCTTCTGCAATCGCAAAAGCTTTCTGAATTTCTCTGATTTGCATCCTTTTCGACTCCTAATAGCTGTTCATTTTAAGTACAGAAACATATGTAAAACTAAAAGTTCAACACATAATGTTTTGAGAATCAAACAAATAATAGTGATTTGTAAAACAAAACACAATTACCAAAAAATACTAAAACAAAGAAAATCACCAATCTTTAACATTTTTTTATAAAAAGCAATCTTTATGCTGAACCCAAGGTTCCAGAATTTGTTAAAAAATTTCTGAGGCCAAATGTTAGCAAACCACATGCTGAATTTCTAAAGGTCCTTCCATCAGAAGGTTTCTAAAATATCTACTGTACGTATTGTTCATAAATTATGTTCCACAGTCATCCCAAATATGTATCTTACTATCCTTTTTTTTAATCATAAGTAATACCTAAGATTTGAGTTCTAAAAAATGAACTTAGCTTAAGTTTAAAATTTGTATAAGGCACTCTCTGAAGAAAGATGTATATTTCTTAGCATTTGACACCTTCATGTTTTCCACAGAAACATACATATCAAAAGTCAAACAATGATTAATAAACTTAAACATAACACTTACAAATGCAAGATGTTGTTTCCTATGCCCAAATCTAACAACTCTATTATACTTATGAAACTTCCTCAAAAGCTTACAAACCTCGTTTTGGCCATAAATGTAACAATCCATAATTTTCATCACTGTAATTTCCATTTATATTATATTAAATACTACTTTTTCACGAGAAATTTTTTGCTTTATTCCATTATGTAACGTAGTTTACATAACTAAAGTAAACGAGCTCACGCAACTACCTATACCATCTCTATCTACGTTTATATCAAGTAAACGATCTAATATGTCAAGTTTATATTCTAATATCCTCTATACCATGTACGTTATCTATTTAACATAATTTTCATGACGTTATTACTAAATGAACATTATCCGTTAACATTTATATCAAAACCCTAATCTCATATATTATTTCTATTCAAAATAAATGTACAAACAAATAAGGCAAATGTACAAGTCTCCACCTCCCTTAACTACTATCCTAGCCCTTCATAATCACCCTATAGCTACTATTAGTGACTACCTATAAGACCTTGGCCACTACTCTAAGTATTCTTGGGCACCAAGGGTGTTTCGAGCCCTATAAAAGCCAAAACACACACACTCTTTCAAAACACACCTCAAAATTCATCATACACACAAATGAAGTTCTAAACCAGACCAAGGAAGATCAAAGAAGGAAGAACTCAGCAAATTTGAAGCCAAGAATCAAGAGAAGGAAGCCCTTGAAGTCGTTTCTAGGCATACTATAACACCCTTATTTTCATATATCTCAGCGGAAGGGTCATTTGGGGTGCTACGTCATAATATAACAACTCAAGCATAGAAAACGACTCAAAAAGAGACGTGTTTAAATACATTCATTTGAAATAAATGTTTACATCATAGGTCCCAAATTGTTTCATAATTCAAACAACATTTTTGAAAATCATCATTGAATGATTTTTATTTAATGGGCCTTCAAAACATTTAGGTTTCCATAAGCGACAACCAAATTCTCCATTGTAGTATACATGATATCATAACACAAGCAAGAGATGATGGGTTGGCTACTTTATCTTAGAGAGAGAAAGTTGTCTTTCTAGAGAGAGAAAGTGCAAGATAATGTATAAGCTTGAAAAGAACAACCAACCCCTTCCCATGGGTGGGAAGGGGGTATATATACAAGTATTGTGAGCATTATGGGCTTGGGTATGGGCTTACACTTGGGTAAAAGACCCGGCCCAATACCGAAAACCATACGCTTACTTTCTAACTACGAGCTATGCTATACTAAACGATACACGGGGGTGACCGAGTCTTTTTCATAATCCTAACAATCTCCCCCTAAGGGAGGTCACCCCAGAAAATACATTCTGAATTCTAGCATTCTACTTCATTGACCTTCTGTCTGTAGCTCGAAGTCTTTGATTCTTCAATCTTTGATGTCTTTGTACATTATGTAGTGAACTTTGAGATTTGTCTCTTAGACTTGTGCGATCTTTGAGCTTTCTTTGAGATCATCATCCATCTTAAGTCTCTTAATCATCCTGATTGAGTAGCATTGCCTTCATGTGATGTTGTGACCTTTGGACCCGCATGCTCACACTTTTCTTGATCATGATACTACTTCTCAGAGTTGCGGAAGCTGTGTTGTAGGTCATTTAGTTGTCATGATGTCTTTACTTGGAAGCATTAAGTGTGCATTGGTGGTGAATTTAACTCTACAGGAACGAGTGTCTCTATCTCCATCTTACTTAATCCTGTATACAACAGTTAGCAATATAGCTTGTTGCGAATATGGCTTTGTCATTCGCCCGAGACTGTTGATGGAACCTCCGGTTCGTGAGGACCGACCTGTGAATCAGTAGATTCATCTTAAGAAGAACTCCTTGAAGGGGGGGGGGTGGGTGGTGTGGTGGTGTTTTGTGTGGTGGGTTGTGTTTTGTTTTGGTGTTTGTTGTTGTGGGTTGGGGATTTCCAGTGTAATACAGATCATCTGATGTGTAACCATCAAAATCTCCATAATTGCCTGTTCTCTGTATCGGAACGTCTCAAAGCAAACAGCACGATAAGAGTAAATCGGTTAGTTACTATCTTACCGATTAAAGAGAAAACTTGATTTGAAAATCAATCAACGTGTCGTTAGAGAAAGTATTTTTTGACACCTCTAGAGTGTTTGATAGCATAAAATCAAATTTCATTAGAAACTCATTTGTTTTGAAATAGGTCCACAATCGATGTGCTAGAAAATCAGTTGTTGAGCACATCGAGAGGTTATTCCAAAAATGGTTTCGTCAATTCACAACCTGAACAAGTTTATTCATAAGAATCGCACATCGGTGCTTTGCATTTTCACAAGTTTAATCCATATGAATCTCACATGTCACCTAACCAAGAGCTTGTTGATGTTGGCTCTAGAAGGATTTTCATCTTCATTAGAGGACTTTCGTATCACTCAGATGTTCTGGCAATACCACTGAATAATGCGAAGACTCAAAAAATCTTACTTGATGTCACAGTATGTAGAAACACAGCAAGCTCAATATGAATAAATTGTCCTAACTAGATTTGTAATGATCTCATGCTCCTAGACTCAATAGTGCATTTTTGGTTTTTAGTAGTCGGAGGCTGGAGCAGACTGCCACCTTTTCAATATCATCTAACTCGGAGTGAGAGAGATGATAGAAATGTATTGATCTCCGTGAGAAATGAAACAAGAATCCTTTGAGGGATCTTAAGTGGCTAGGGAGGGTTGGTGCACGATCACTGGTCCCTGATACGTATCTCATGTCAGCAATCAACCATGTGATTCTGGCAGCATATGTAGTGACCCGGTTTCTGCCTAATGTTTAAGGAGGGCTGCTTTCTTTTCACCCTTTATCTTAACATTTCTTTTTCATTCTTCACCCCCTTTAGTGCTTACCGAGACTTCATTACTAGAGCCATTGGGGTTATACAGTTACACTCCAACTCATCCGACTATTCCCTTAATTCCTCACATTACTGCCTTTTGAGTGAATCATACCTAAACTTCTACACTAACTAGTGGATTGTCCCTGGTAGATCCCTCCAGCTCTGGCGGATCATGGGAACAAGTACCTAACCATACCATCCTTATAACTCCGATAAAGTAAATACGGGGTCGGTCTTTTGGTACTGTTCTCTTCGCCATCATATACCATTCGCTCCCCCTTAATATGTGCATCGATATTCGAAAAAGTTTAGCACATATGGAGGAGCCTACACTTGAGTTGAAAAGATCACATTTTATATCAGATTTTCATAATTAAATCACATTTTCTCCCCCGAGCAAAAATTTCAAATCCGTTGAGATTTTGGGTCTCAATTGATTTAAGTTAGGAAAATTTGGGAGAAAGTGTGTCAGGTTTATATAATCCGAATGTGAGACATATAGTTCCTTAATATACAAGCCTAAGTTACAGTTTTAGTCACTACAATATAATGTACATGGGACAACAACATATAATTACACTACCCCTCATTCGGTTCTCTTCAGTAACCGGTAGTCGCCTTCTCGGATCCGTCCACCCACAAAGCTCTCCAGATTCCGAAAGATACGTCGTGTCTTTAGCCTTTTCTGGATAGCGAACATGAAGTCCTTGCTCCTGTCGAAACAATCTTTCGTCGTCCATAAATCTGTGTTCATCCCTGGATTGTTCTGTTGATCTGGAATTCCTTGACTCGATAGTCCAACGCTTCATCAATCTGTTGCAGAGTGCCATCACTGAACTTGTGTATTTCATTGAACCTCATGATCATCTGAACCCCGTATCTGTCTCTGAATGTAACTGCCCTTGGAGAGTCTATGACTGTGTAGTCATGCTTGAATTCAAATCCAGTGGCTTCCCATCGAGGTTTGGTGAGGTTTAGCTGTGTCTGGTAACTCTCAATTCCCAGCTGGAAGTCTTCTACGCGGTGTCTGATAACCAAGTTTCTGGTCCATAGGTTGACAGCGGTAGTTAGAATCTTTTTATCTTCGGGTGATAGGTGGTTCAAGTGACCTTGAAGATTTAACAAGTACAGATCTTCAAAGTCACTGGGGTACATGTGTTTGAAGTCCCTTTCTGCTATGACGTATTCTTTAAGATCAGCTCGACGGAGGACTATTTTCTTCATGTAGTTGTACCCATACATTGAAAAGACTTCGATTCGGATGACACTTAAGATACGCATATGAGCCCTTACTGCTCGGCGGTCTCCTTCAGATAAGAATCGGTCAATGTAGAATCGTTGTCTTTGAAACCACCAATGAGAGATACCATACATAGCTGCAATGTCATACTTGCATTCCTCTGCAATCCAGAACTGATCAGGCACCAGTTGCTCCAATCCGACATCAGGATAATATGCCGCCTTCATCTTCGAGATTGACAAGGCCGGTATGCCAACCTTGCGACCATATCGTAGATACTCCAGGTCTTTCTTAAAGAAGAAGTTCGGTTGAATGGTTACGTGGCCTGGTTCACCTCCTAGTAGAAGTGGCTTGCTGACGTTGTACCTGAGGATTGCATCATCCACTTGATCGGTGAGAAGTTTGTGCGCTCTTTCATTTAGAATGGAGATAATACTCAGATGAAAACACTTTGACGATTTCAAATGCAGGGCCTTCCAGGTCTTTGGGAGTAAGTTCAGAGATTCCTCGTTGTTTACAATACCAGTTCATAAATGTCACCATATCCTCGGTTTGAGCAAGTAGAGAGTTCTCTTGTGGAGGCGCATGTGTCGACTTCAGAGCAGAGGCCCATTAATGTGTTGGCATAGACAGATCAGATGAGGGAATAGTCCAAGCAGGTTCTGGAGTGGCGTCTGGACTTCCAGTGAGAGGTTGTCCACCAACTCTGCATCAGTTGACTGTATAAATATGATCCGTTCGACTCATCATCACTAGAGACTGCGTGTTCTCTGCATGGTTTCATCCATCCGATATAGCGATCATCAGGAATCAGTGATGATTTGAAAGGCTTAATTTCGGTGTCAGTGTTTATCCACCGCAGAATGGAGTATTCAGCTGAAGCAGCTGACTTTGAGGAACTTGGGGCTGCAGTGCCTGTTGACTGATCTCCCTGATGAGTGGATGAGGACGGAGGTGGTGGAGGAGGAGCTTGGGCAGAATCGGAGGCTCCGGTTGTGCCAGAAGCCCCTGATGCGCCTGACGGTGGTGGAGGAGGAGGTGGTGGTGAAGGTGGCGACCCAGGGGGAGGCTTTGGAGAATCTTGCTTGCCTTTCTTCTTAGTTTCCTCCTGAGCCTTATCATCATCAAAGTCCTCACATTCATCACGATGGATTGAGCCCTGCAGTGCTTCATATGCTACTCGGTGTTCAGCATGTCCCTTGTCATAGTTCTCCTCCAACATGCGTTGGAGCAGAATTTCCTTCATGTCAGACGTAGGGAGATCCTTGAAGCGAGCACGAAGAGGAGCTCTCATTGCATGCTTTACTGATGAGATAACCACCTCCTTGACTGATTCATTAATCTTTCGGTCAATCTCTTGTGAATCAATGAACTCCACCGTCTGCTCTCTGATCATTTTGGATACGTCCACACTCTCCAACTTATGGATTCGGTTCCCTTGCTTGTCTAGCCTTGTCTCTAGGGCTTGATTTTCCTCCGCCAAGTTTGCTATGTGTTGTTCGAGTTCGCCCATGCGCTTAATGAGAATGGAATCTGATGAACCTTGTTGAGGTTGAGGTGGTAGTGGAAGAGTTGTTGTTGTTGTTGTTGTTGGTGGTGGTGCTGCAGTTGTGGTTGTGGTGGTTGGTAGAGGCCAATGAACATATGGTGAGTCAGGTCTGGACACGAGATCGATCACTGGGGATGTCATAGGAGGGATGATAGAGGTGTCTTGCTGAATAGTGATGGACACCATTGATTCAGCCTCTGTGTCTGCCGTTGTCTTCTCATTGTCAGCCTCAGACGGTTTGTCATTCAAGAATTGATCACCAAAGCTAAAGTCCTTGGCGAGATGTTGTAGAGAAGACAATGTCCCTGTAGAGCTGACAGGTTCTTCTGGTATCACCTGTTCATCAACCGTTAGCTTCAGATTCTCCTGTACATCAGGGTATGCCGCGGCTGTGAACCCTTCATCCATATGCTCAGGTTGTGGTTGACTGGAGGGATCAGTGATCTCAACATCCGAGTGTTCAAGGTTTGGTCCAGCGAGAACACTAGGAGTTGGTAACGGTTGGGATTCAGCAACATCATCAGGGTTTGGTCCAGCCTGGCCTTCATCTAGTGTACCAGGGTCTGGTCCAGCCTGGCCTTCGTCTTGAGCCCCACTTCTAACCACTGAAGGCATTTCTTCATCAGACTCCGTATCACTGCCATATAATCCAAGCTCGGCATATAAGGAAGTGGAGTCTTCACGACCTGCTGTTTCAGTTGGAACGTGAGAACGTCTCTGAAATATGTATTGTTCAGCCGGGCTCTTCTTCTTTGGAGTCTGAAGGTTGAGGAGAACTTGGGCCGCTTGTTCCTCACCTACTTTCTCTTTCCCCTTTCCTGGCACCTCTGGTAGTGGTTGAAATTTCCCAGTGTCAGTTTCCCTGAATACCACAGGAGGGAGAGGACCCCTTTGAGTTGGGTATGCATCTGTTAAGCTCTCTTGCAAAACCTTTTCCAGAATCTCTTCCTCCGTGTCTTCAAGTCTGGGTTTAGCAGCAGGAACCCCTTCATCAATAAACTCATCCACCAACTGCTTAGAACTTTTAGCAGTTCTCTTTTTTACCACTTTCCCTGCCTTAGCTCGTTTGGCAAGTGGTGGGGCATCCGACGACTCTAACACCGGCTTGCGCTTCTTCTCCTGAGGTTTGGCCGGTGCTTGTTTAGGCTTCTTGGATGCAGCTTTGGGTTCGGTAGGCTTTGATTGCTTGGTTGGTTTTGGTTTGGTTTGTTTAGTTGGCTTTGCTGGCTTAGGTGCTGGAGAATCAGGATCACTCACTTCTTCGCCCGCGAGGTATCGTTG
>BQNB010113200.1:0-17714 GCA_026074375.1 Tanacetum coccineum
CAAGAACTATCTCTTAGGATATTCCAAATTGATAATTTAACAAGCATAGTTGCCCGCGCGTTGCTGCGGGGCGGTGTTTCTTTTATCATAGATGTGGGTGTTTTTTTTTAAGCATGATTGCCCGCGCATTGATGCGGGGCGTTAAATTTTTTATTTTTTTTTGCGGTTTTATTTTTCCGGTCTCATGTTTAATAGTTTTTTTAATATGGGCTTATGTGTTGGGCGTCATGTCGTTGGTATTTTTTGACCTGAATAAATCTATATTTTTTTTCCTATTTTGTGTTGAGCAATTTTTTTTATTTTTTATTTTGTGCGGGTTTATTTTTTCGGTCTCATGTTTAATAGTTTTTTTATATGGGCTTATGTGTTGGGCGGGCGTAATGTCGTGTGTATTTTTTTATCTGAATAAATCTATATATTTTTTTCCTATTTTGTGCTGAGCAATTTTTTTAGAGGGTTTATTTTTTCGATCTCATGTTTAATAGTTTTTTTTATATGGGCTTATGTGTTGGGCCTCATGGCGCGGATATTTTTTGATCTGAATAAATTAGTAATTTTGTAAAAAAAATTCTATTTTGTGCCGAGCAATTTTTTATTTTTATTTTTTAAGTTGCCTACTTAAAAAAAAGTTAAATGGACCGGCCCAAAATGGCAGCCCAATGGGCCGGTTACTGTAGCTACTATAGCAAAGTGGTTAAAACGACGGAGTTTTAACCCTTTCATAGTATATGTATATAACAAGCATGATTACCCGCGCGTTGCTGCGGATGTTAAACAATTATGGGGTAATTACATTTTTGATCATTCTTTTAGTGAGGCTCTTGAGAATTCAGGGGGTATTCTTTGTACTTGGGACTCCAGCATCTTTCATAAAGAGCATCACATTATCTCCGATAATTTTGTTGCCTTGTATGGGACGTGGATCCCAAATCAGCTTAAGCTTCTAGTGATTTCAGTTTACGCTCCTCAATCTCTTTCTTCTAAGCAAATGTTATGGAGTTACATCTCATCTCTCATTGTGCGTTGGAATGGCGAGTGTCTGGTCATGGGAGACTTCAACGAAGTCAGGTGTAAGGAGGAGCGATGGGGATCTACTTTTAATGATCAGGGGCTACGTGTTCAATACCCTTTATTTTCGAGTTCGGTTTAATTGATGATCAGTTCTGGAAGGGTAACCGCATTTACTTGGGCTTCATCCATTACGCTTCTAAAGGATGAGCCAAGTTGATCGAATTTTAGTACTAATGGCTTAATCATCCTCTTATCCCATATTATTTTGCAATCTGTCTTGATCGACATCTTTCTGATCATAGACCTATCTTGCTTAGGGAATGTATATCTGATTTTGGTGCTATTCCATTCCGGTTTTATCATTCATGGTTCGGTTTACCAGGTTTCGATCAGATGGTAATAGATTCATGGAATTCTTTAGTCCTTGATGATAACAACGGTATGATTCGGTTAAAAAAGAAGCTGCAATTGTTGAAAAAGAAGATTCGTGGGTGGGTTATGGACTACAAAAGGCAACAGGTGGGTCGCGTAAATGATCTTAAGGCTAAGTTAAGTGTCATTGATAAGGAGTTAGATCAAGGTAGAGTTTCTTCTGATGACCTTTTATTATCCCGTATGGAGTCTATGAAACTCTTGCACGATTTTCAATCTTCGATCAATCGTGATAACATCCAAAAGGCAAAAATTCGTTGGGCCATTGAGGGCGACGAGAACTCTAAGTTCTTTCATGCTATCATTAATAAAAAAACGTGCCAATCTTTCTGTCAAAGGTGTTATGGTTGATGGTGAATGGATGGATGACCCTAGCCGTGTTAAAGAAGAATTCCACAATCAGATTTCAAGATCCGGGTGCTAATAGAGGTAATATTAAATTTACCTTTCCTAATCGACTTTCTCTTGATCATGTTTCTGATTTAGAATCGCCAATTTCGAGAGATGAAATTCGGTTAGCTGTTTGGAGGGATTGGAGAGGCATAAATCCGCCCCGCAGGCCCTTAAGGATTTACTTTTGATTTTCCGAAAGTTTTGAAGGTGGTTGGGCATGATTTTTGTATTGCAGTTGAATGGTTTTTTGAACACCGATCTTTCGCCATTGGTTGTAATTCTTCTTTTGTGGCCCTCATTCCGAAGATCTTAGATCCAAAAATCGTAAAGTATATCGGCCCATTACTTCATTGGGGAGCTTTACAAAGTTATCAATAAGATTCTTGCTACTCGAGCATTCGCGGTTATCTCATCTCTTATTTCTGATGTTCAGTCAGCTTTCCTTCCCAACCGGCAAATCCTCGATGGTCGTTTTATCCTTAGTGAGTTATTATCTTGGTGCAAATTTAAATATAATCAAGCGATGGTTTTTAAGGTCGATTTCGCCAAGGCCTACGATTCTATATAGGTGGGAATTATTTTAGATGATGTCCTAACTCTTTTGGTCGGTTCTAAAATGGAGGTCATGGATTCGTGGTAGACCCTAATTTCTGGAAAGGCCTCTATTTAAAGTCAATGGAAGCCCGCATCCTGAGTTTTCAATTCCCATCGAGGTCTAAAAACAGGGATCTTTTTGCTCCATTTTTGTGTATTCTTATAATGGAATCTCTTCATCTCTCTTTTTCTCATGCTGTTGAGGCGGGAATCTTTACTGGAATCGAGATTGGTTATTCTTTTACGATTTCCCACTTATTTTACGCATATGACACATTTTTTATTGGGGAGTGGTCTCATAATAATTTAAAAGGTATCATGAACATTCTTCGATGTCTTTCTTTGCTTTTAGGGCTGTCAATTAATGTTAAGAAAAGCCAGCTTCTTGGTATTAGAATTTCATATTCTATTGTTTCTGAGGCTGCTAAGTCTCTTAGTTGTTCGATTATGAAAACTCCTTTCAAATATTTAGGCATTCCGGTTGGTGGTAATATGTCGTTGATCAAGGCTTGGGATGAATCGATTGTTAAGCTCAAAAGGAGGCTCTCTAAGTGGAAACTCAAAACTCTTTCTATCGGGGGTCGTCTTACACTCTTTAAATCGGTGCTTGGTTCCACTCCAATTTATAACATGTCGCTCTTCAAGGTCCCCAAATCAGTGCTTCATTAATGGAGAGATTTGCGTAGAAAGTTCTTTCAATGGTATGCAAAAGGGAGATAAGAAATTGATTGGGTTTAAATGGCCCATAGTGCTCGTCGTCTAAAAAACATGGGGCGGGTTGTGGGGTATCCATGTTTTCTATGCTCTAATAGGGGGTCTTTTGATCAAATGGGTGTGGCGTTAATTTACGTCACGATAAGTCTCTAATGGGCTCGGGTTATTTCGGGCCTTACCATGGTTTTTCGTCTTCACAGGTGCTTTCTATCTATACTGCCATCTTTTTTCTTCGTGATGGAAATCTATTTAAATGAAGTCAAATCTCTTATGGCTCAAGGTGTGGACTTTAATTTCCCATTGTAAGATTCGGGTTGGTAATGGTAGGAAACACAAGATCTGAATGATTTGGATTGCGACTCTATGCTCAAGCATTTGTTCCCTTGGTTTTATTCCCTTGGAAACTATTAAGACTTTTCTGTAGCAGATAAATTTCGTGTCCTATTACTTGTTTCCTTTCGACGTCCGGTTCGGGGAGGTTGGGAAGCTCACACTTGATCATCTCATGGGTCCCATATTGATCCGACTCTGTTATCTAATTCGGAGGATAGGTAGGTTTGGGATTTGAATGGAGATGGTGTTTTTCGTGTCAAAGATGTTCGAAACTTGCTTGACGAGACCTTTCTTCTTAAAGCTGATATGCCTACGCGTTGGATTAAATGTATCCCGATTAAAGTTAAAGGTGTTTGTTTGAAGGCTCTCAAGATCGTCTTCCTACACGTTCGATTTTAGTCCAGGAGAAAATCTTGATCCGAATTCCTTATCTTTGTGCCCGATTTTGGTGACGGAGAACCAGAGAATTCTACTCATTTTATTTTTCGTATGCTAGCTTGGCGAGAGATGTGACAAGGTTAGTATGTCGTTGGTGGGACTTGGATTTTCACTCTTTTAATTCGTATATAGATTGGCAAGGTTGGTTCAAACAGTTACGCCTTGGTGCTAAGTCTAAAGAAGTGTTAGAAGGTATTTTTTACGTCTCTTGGTGGAGTTTATGAAATTTCAGGAATCACCTCCTTTTTGCGGATTCTAATCCTCGTAAAGATGCTATTTTTGATGAGATTGTCTTACGGTCGTTTAATTGGTGTTTAGCTAGAGGTAATAGATCTTTGAATTGGGTTAGTTGGCTTCAACACCCTCATTTGATTTCTATGTAATTTTCTAGCTCTTTGCTAGTGGTTTTTAATATAGTTGTCGTTCAAAAAAAAAACCCGCGCGTTGCTGCGGGTCGTTAAGGCATTATTATTTTTTATTTTTTTTATTTTGTGTGGTTTTATTTTTTCGGCCTCAAGTTTAATAGTTTGTTTTTTTTTTCTTATATGGGCTTATGTGTGGGGCTCATGTTTAAAGGTTTCTTTTTTTGGCTATACAAGTTTTTTTTTAATATAATTTTATGGGAACATGGCGTTTTTTTATTGTATTCTGTGCGGGTTTATTTTTTCGGTCTCATGTTTAATAGTACGGGTTAATTTTTGCGTTAAAATTTTATTTTTATTATTTTCTATTTTTTATTTGTGCGGGTTTATTTTTTCGGTCTCATGTTTAATAGTTTGTTTTTTTTATATGGGCTTATGTGTTGGGCCTCATGTCGCGGGTATTTTTTTATCTTAATAAGTCAATATTTTTGTATTTTCTTTTTTTTGGCTATACGGGTTTTTTTTTTTAAATATAATTTTATGGGAACATGGGCTTTAAATGAGAATCGCGCGTTACTGCAAGGCGTTTTTTATTGTATTTTGTGCGGGTTTATTTTTTTGGTCTCATGTTTAATAGTGCGGGTTAATTTTTGCGTTAAAATTTTATTTTTATTCTTTTCTAATTTTTATTTGTGCGGGTTTATTTTTTCGGTCTCATGTTTAATAGTTTGTTTTTTTTATATGGGCTTATGTGTTTTTTTATTTTTTTTTCTCTAGAAGGTAAACACGAATGTGCAATGTGTATACAGCCTCATTTATATACATCGTCACTTGGACTGGGTCTGGGCCAAGGCTATCAGATCAAAATAAGCCCACTTAAATACTATTGTAGCGAATGTGGTTAAAAGGCAGCGTTTTAACTGAAATATAGGATATATATATATAATTATAACAACTTGTGTGGGTAGGAGGTCCATACTTCCAAGTAATTGAGAATTGGTTTAAATAACATGTATGGTATTGGTTTACAATATATCCCACTTAATATTAGTTGTCAGTTGACTAACAACGGTTGGTATTAGGGTTGAGCATAATAGATTTAAGATCGGATCAGATCAGATCGAAAAACCAGACTGAACCTGATTGATCGGATCAGACTGAATATATTTCGGTCCGGTCCTCGGTTCATCCTTTTCCTCACTTCGGTCAGTCTTACACTAAAATCGACAATTATGCTTTGTTGTACCAGACCAAACCGATCATTTTCGGTCCTCTTCTTGGTTCGTTGTTTTGAACAAAATCGGTTTTCAATCCTGTTCAGTTTTCAGAGAGTGATCAGCCCTACCTGACATACATCTTCAGTGAATATCGGATAAAGATTATATTGTAAGATTCCATTCTTGGATTTTATGATATTTTTTTGAACGGAAAGATTATATTCTCCGGTTCTAACCACGATAGTAGCCACTCAACGAAGATTGTGTCGTCCTCTGTGATAACAATGTAGAACGAGGCTTCTACTCGACGCTCCACTCAAAACTTCTTATGATCAATGATGTGACGTTCAATAATTACTATTGAAGGACTCGACGGATAGCATACTCTTGTAAACGATGAAGAGGTGGTGTTGGTAAATATAGCATGAATTAGAAATTCGATCAAAATAAAAAACCCCAAAGGCGCTGAATAAAACCTTCTATATAAAATAATCGAAGTTCAAATTGCATAATATAATATAGCGATTAAAAAATATTATTAAATCATGAGAGTGTCTAAAAAATCAATTTATTTTTTTGGGTAAAGGGTTACCCTCTAAAAAATCAATTTAGAGGGTGTTTGATTCGGCTTATATGTAAGCTTATAAGCTTATTTGATTCCGGCTTATATAACATAAGCGTTAATTTTCTGGCTTATATTGAGACTTGTGGAGTTATACTATAAGTTTATCATATCGTAATAAACTTATATGAGTCCATAAGTCTCAAAATACGCAGAAAATTGAGGATTATGTTATATAAACCGAAATCAAATAAGCTCAGAAGCTCACATATAAGCCGAATCAAACACCCCCTTAATCACCATTTAAATTTTTTGAATAAAACGTACTCAAAATAAACCAAAAATTGTGTTTTATAAAAATCGAGACGCCATCTGGTGTTGTAAAATATTGTATATTTGTTACTCAATACTTATCTTGCTTATAATATAAAGTATATAATTTTTTAGAACGGCAATTTTTTCATACTCTATACCACATATCTCACAATAAATATCACACACATGCCTCCAGCGAGGCTTGAACCCACAACCATTAGGTTGGTGGATATAAAACCTCAAAGAGTACATATTATTGTAATTGTAATTGTGATTTTTACATTAGATTGTATGTGTATTTATAATAGTGTCATGGTTTAGAGATTAAGCAACTAATACATAACATAATGGGTACGGCCCATCTATATAATTGGATCGGCCCATCTAATCTAGTTTGGTCTAACACGCCCTCGCAAGCTAAGGACGGGCAACAACCTGCAGCTTGGATCTTAGAAAGAGGAATCGCGAAGTTGGTAATGGTTTTGTAAAGATATCTACAATTTGATCATGAGTAGATATATGTTGAACTCGAAGATCTCCTTGAGCAACCTTTTTCCGAACAAAGTGATAGTCTATTTCCACGTGTTTTGTACGCTCATGAAAGATAGGGTTAGCTGACAAGTATGTTGCACCAAGATTGTCACACCATAGTATAGGAGTTGAAGATGAACGGATTCCAAGCTCATTAAGAATAGCTTGAAGTCATGTGAGCTCATCAACAGTGTCAGCAAGAGACTTGTATTCAGCTTCTGTAGAGGAACGTGAAACTGTATGTTGTTTACGAGCGGTCCAAGATATAAGGTTTGAACCAAGATATATAGCAAATCCCCTCGTGGACCGTCGATCATCTGAATCTCCAGCCCAGTCAGCATCTGAGAAAGCTTCAAGAGAAGTATCGGGATTACCTTTCCATAGCACGTCAGTAAAAGCTTGAAGGGTAGAACCAGATGAACGACGTATGAGGATACCATGTTCAACCGTACCATGAAGATAACGTAAAATCCGTTTAACTATAGACCAATGATTTCCGGTCGGAGCATGCATATATTGACATACCTTGTTAAGAGCAAAAGCTATGTCAGGCCGAGATAGGGTAACATATTGTAAATAACCCACAACTTGTCGATATTTTACTGGATTAGAGAAAGTGGTGCTGTCATCTAAACTGAGTGAGCTCGAGGTAACCATGGGAGAAGACACAGGATTGCAGTTAGAAAGATCAGCACTTTGTAATAGCTCCAAAATATACTTCTTTTGAGATAGGATAATGCCGGACACATGCAGAACAATTTCAATACCCAAGAAGTAGTTAAGTGGCCCGAGATCTTTTGATGCAAAAGCGGATCCAAGTTGACAAATTATATTGTCGATAGTGCCCTTATTATTACCTGTAACAATAATGTCATCCACATATACCAGAATGTACAAAAGTGTGTCTCCACACGAATAAATAAACAAAGATGGATCCATTTTGGAGCCTTTAAAACCGAGATCGAAGAGAGCCTTGGAGAGGCGCTCAAACCAAGCGCGTGGGGCCTGATTTAAGTCGTAAAGAGACTTATAAAGCAAACATACATGATTTGGTCGTTGTGGATCAATAAATGATGACATCAAATAACGTCTATTTTATAGCATCATTTATCCCATGTTATTAACCCATTTTGTATAGTTATTGCAAAGAATTGTTACTTAATCGTTTATATTTGAGAATTACAGTAATTATGAAGTAATTGGTGAAACTTAGCAAAAGGCACGCATTCTAGAGCTTAAATGAAGATATTTTGAAGATTACTGTTCTGAAGACCAATACGCTGTATCCATCAAGGAAGATACGGTGTATCCGTGCATGCACGTACCAAAGACCACAAAAGGAATGAAGATCAATACGTCATATTTAAAGGACTCAATACGCCGTATTCAAGATATGGAATCAATATAATATTCTGGAAGATATCAAACGTGGTCCTAACTCCAAGAAACCCCCAATACGCCGTATCTAATACATGGATACGCCGTATCCAACCGACTTCTAGACCTTAAAAATAGAAAACTCAAAAACGAGTTTTAAGTGTGCTAAATCATATTCTCGATGCCTAAACCACAAAAGTAGATTTTTAAAGGAGAAAAAGAGCAGAAGAGGTCGAGCAACGTATTCAATTCTATAGGAGACATCGTGTAATTCCATATACTTTAGTAATCGTTCAGTTTTTGGTATCATTCGTTAACTCGGTTAGTTTACCTTGGCTAAATTATTACTCTTGTATTTATTATGACGTTTGAAGGCTAATACCTTCAGGTATTAGCCATTATTATGAAGATTTGAATGTTTGGTATTTGTTTATATCGATTTCTTGATTTATCGTTGAGTGCTTGTTTATGTTTATCAATTTATACTCGTTTACGCGCTTTTGTATGCAACATATCATTCAACTAGATCTAGCAAAGTGGACCAAGCGGATCTAGAGTCCGGGATAGCTCTCCATATAGTAATTTATTCATCTAGAATAATAGTTACACAAGTATTGTCCCTCTAAGTTTGTGTCTAGGATATGCTTCGGGCTTAACTAGTTAATTGGATATTGCCGATGGTTTATTGATCGTGTTGACTAGCAGGAGACCTAGATAATTCAACAAATAACATTCTGATTCCATTGGATAGTTGGACAAGTAGATTACTAGTGTATAGATTGCCATTAAGCGATAAGTGGGTAAAGTCTCTATGAGCTAGGGTTTAACAAGATCACCATTGCTTTAATCCCTAAGATAGATTATAATCAGCAAATAAGGATGCTTTATGCGGATGCTTTAATTATGACAGAATTAATGTGTCTGGGTCTTAGGATGATGTAACGCCTAAGTCTTAAGAATGATATGCCACCTCGAAAGAAGAAATCATTGCACTTAATAAACAAACCAACGTTCTAATCAGATTAATAATGGTTAATACAATTTTCTTATTTAAGGTTAGACCGCTCTTTTATCTTTTGTCTATCAGCTTGCGTGGGTAACAGTGTCTTGATATGATTGCAGTCACCGACCAAACCGTGCTAGTCTCTCAGGCTGAAAACCCTCCTTTTCCCATTAGAATTAGGATTTAGACTGACATAGGTTTAACATAGGTTTAGATTAGAATAGAATTAACATAGATTAGATAACCAAGATATTAATTAAATTGATAGATTTAACCTCGCTCTCAGTGATCGACACCCTACTTACCACGAAACTACTACCGATCGGGTACACTGCATGTTAAAGTGTTGTTTTTGGTTGAGTCGGCAAAATATAAATTTAAAACTTGACACAATAAAATATACACCACACAACGACACATCAAGTTTTTGGCGCCGTTACCGGGGAGTGAAAATTAATCTTCCTTTTTAGGGAAATTTACATGTATATCCTTCTCAAAAGTTTATATTACATAAATATCATTCTTAATTTTTTAATTACATCAACGTCCTTACCAAAAAAATTTAATTACATCAATATCTTTCTCACACTTTTAAAAATGATATATATGTCCAAAAATCAATTAATTCATAATTATATTGATTTTAGATTATGAAATTATTATTTATCTCTTATATTGGTCATGATCATATTATTCATATATACTTTTTGGCCTCGAACGACAAAAAAAAGGTATTGATATAATTACAAAAGTTTGGATATAAATATGAAATAAATATTGCTCATATATATTTATTAATATTTATTTCTTCATGTGCATATTTGGCATCGATTGATGAAAAAACATGTTGATTTTTTGAAGTATATGAGAATTTAAAATTTTGAGAAGGATATTGATGTAATTTCAAAAGTGTGGGAATGATATCGATGTAATTATAAAAGTTTGGGAAGGATATTGATGTAATTATAAAAGTTAATGAAGGATAATGACGTAATTACAAAATTAAGAAGGATATTGATGTAATATTGAACTTTTGTAAGGATATAGATGTAAATGCCCCTTATTTTTATTTTGATATTTTAGTTTTTAACATTAGATTAGACCTAACCCTTAGGATTAGTATAATTTAGATTAGTGTATATTCTTGTATATTATGTATATTTGTCTTTAATTGTTTGCTTGTATATATTTATGTGTTTAATTGTTTGCGTATTTAATTGTTTTCTTGAATACATTATTCTGGTCGACAGTTGAATACGGCGTATCCACTTCCGCTGGATACGGCGTATCCAGTTCTCTGTCCAATACAATGTATTCAGTCCAACTAATTAATACGGCGTATCCACTTCCATTGGATACGGCGTATCGATTGTCTGGAACAGAAACTGAAATAATTAATTTTCGTGCAAAATTTTTACCTTTCTTCAGAGCAAATCCTGCTGATATTTTTACCCTTGTTACAGGAAGAACTTATCAGAGCTAGTTGATTGAAGAAGGAAAAAAAGTCATGGCTGAACCAATTCTAAATAAAAACATGGAAAAAACTCAATCTGAATCGTATATTTCCATCATTAGTAACGATATAAAAGTTAATCTCAACAAAGAATTTTTGGAGGAATTACAAAAGAATACATACCATAGATGGATTGACGAAGACGTTATTGACCACATCGCTAAGGTACTCGAAATTGTTGATTTAATTCGCGTTCCTGGTACGGATTCCCATCAACTACGAATGAAGATCTTTCCCCTCTCACTTACTGACGAAGCAAGGCAATGGTGGATAGATGAGGGGAAGGAAAAATTGCGGTATGGGAAGAACTTGTTGAGAAATTTTTCTGTAAATTTTATCCGAATTCATACGATGGAGAAGATGAAATGTTGGATGAAGGAGACAACTAGGGAATTGATCCACTTGAATTTTTATCACGAGTGAATTCATCATTTGTTAGGCATATGAAAATTGATGGAAAAACTTAAAAGGTATTATTCCATGTTTGGATGAATGGGAATTGAAATAAGAGACGAATAGATAATAGCATCTTGAGTAGTAACAGTACTACTTCTGACTCATTCTTCATACCTAATCTAAAAACACATGAAAAGAGTGGCACCAAAAAGGAAGAAGAATAAAGTCAGACAAATCGCAAATATAGCAATACATCCAGTACTACTGATGAGCAACCCAACAAAAGAAAGTGCAAAGCAAAAAAATTTGAAGTTATTCAGTACTCACTTGGACCCAACGAAGAATATATTGCTATTAGAAGTTATGAATATGATATTTGGGAAAGAAACGAAGATAATTTGTCCATAATCTACCAAGATATTTTTAAGAAAATGGACGAAGGATGGAAGGTGACGCGCACCAAGGGATAAAAAGGAAGATGAAGAAAAGTCTAACTTAAAGACTTCGCTGTAAACAAAAGTGCTTCCCGGGAGACAACCCGGAATGTTATTTAATTTTGTTATCAAGTCTGTCTTCCCAGACTTTAATACGGCGTATCCGTTCCACCCCATACGGCGTATTGAATGCCTGTACGTTATCAGTCTTTACTTTTTATGCACTTTAAAAACATTATTGTCAGTTCTGCGAATACGCCGTATTCATTAACTTGATACGCCGTATCGACATACTGACCCGTATTTAGTTTGTTTTAGTTTAGTTTAAATTAACCGTAGGTACCAAGATAGGAATGCACCTGTTTTTCTTATATTTTACGCAGGACCTCGTGAAGGAAATATCGACGAATATTGGTGGAGAATTTACAAATCTGAAAATCTTAAAGTGTTAGAGTCTTCAAACCTCAAGACAGCTGTTCAACACAAAATCTTGCTCATAAACGCAAATTGGAGAATCTACCAAGCAAAAATCAAGGGACATTCTAATTATTAGGTCTTGTTTATCTTGAATCATACATTATCAATCATGGGGGGGGGGGGGGGGGGGGAAGCTTAGAGGAATAGTATGGAGGGAAAGTAAATTCAAATTTCAATGTTATAAATGAAAGGGAAAGGAAAAATAGTTTATTACAAAAAGCATCCACCCACTCATGGTTGATTAAGGGGTATTTATAGGAGAAGGAAGTGGCTTCCCTTCCTTTATTTTTCAACTTCTAGTCGCCTAATCATGGTTAATTATGCTATTCTTTCTTTTAGCATAATACACCTTATTACAAGCTACTTTATACTAAACAAAATAAAGACTATTAACTAAATATAACTAAACCAAATAATCGACACTTTTTATAAACCTAACAATCTCCCTCTAAGGGTCGATTATTCTGGGTGTTCTCTTCGAGGTCCAAGTGGTCTTCCATTCACATAATCTCCCATCTTCTCATTTGATTCTGATGCTTCAATCTAACTTCAATCTCTTCTTCAAACAATTTCAGATACTCAACTTCATCATTGGTGAGTTCTCTTTGTACATAGCCATACTTCACATCATTATTGTAACACTTTTAATCCTGTCATGTAGCTCTGTTCAGCTTTGCATCACAAAACTTATGAATCTCTAAATGTCTCATCACCCTTTCCTCTTTCTTGTCATTCTTGTATTTGATTCCATGCACGGGCTCATAGATGATAAAGAACATTCTGTGCTTTTCAACTCCTGGGAAAGATATTATTGGTGCAGTGAGATTAACTTTCTGTTGATAACTTTTAATTCCAAGCTAGAAATTATGCACTCTTTCCCATATCACTGAACTTCTGATGAATATTGATAAAGACCATAGCAACCCTGTTTCTGCATAGTCAGGAACCTTGCCATTCATAATCAGCAAATATATATCCTCAATATCATTCTAGTGAGATGTCTTGGTAAGCAGGCCTCTGTAATCGACACAATGGCACTCATTGCTCTTCTTGCAACTATCTATGTGAACAAACATGTATTCCATGACCAATCTCAGTATGTCTTGATAAATTGAATGATCTTTGAGTTCGAATAAACCTCTTCCTTTGGTTTTCTAGGCTCTTTTTGTTTCCTTATGTAGAAGATCTTTGCATGCGGATTCTTCCAATGTTCAACACCATATCGAGCATAAGGATTAAATTTCTTAACACACTTATTCACCCATCTGGAAGTTCGTTCTTTGATATCATCATCATTAAAAATGATTGCTAGAAACTTGTGAAGTGACAATACGATCTTCTCAGGCCCTGAACTTCCTTTTTTCAGATACAAAAGGTCTTGATTTATAAGAGATAGTGTTGGAGCTTCAAGATCTCTTTGACAGCTTTGAACAAGAGGTGTGGTCTTTCGTGGATGTGGAGAGACAAGAATTTCCTTTCTACTTTCGAATGATCTTTGAGTTCAAATAAACCTCTTCCTTTGGTTTTCCAGGCTCTTTTTGTTTCCGTATGTAGAAGATCTTTGTCTCAGCATCTCATCTACTATTTTCTTTAACTTTGCTTCATCAATAGTTAGTGATACTTCCTCCATAATATCTTGTGACACTTGCTTTGTTGGTATTTCATCATCATCTGAAGCATAAGAATCAGTCCAGAAATCATAATAATATTCTTGCTCTTGATTACCTAAAGTTGAAGGACCTCGTTCCTCTTCATTGACTTGTCCAGATGATGACTCTCCAGACACTTATGCTTCGTACTCAGATGTCTTATGTTGCTTTACACTATTCTACCCCTCTATCATGAGGATCGTCCTAATCTCTTGGGCGAACGATAGAAGGTCTACATGTAGTTTGTGGTAGCTGAAGATTTTCAAACTTCATCTGAAGTGCAAGCCATATTGCTATATCTTGTTGCTGCAACTAAGGATCGTTTTTCATGGAAAGTCTACTCCCACGTTCTCCCTCTCCACCTAGGCTTTCCCGCCAAGGCAAGAGATCGTAGTCACAACCCTGCAATCCCCTTAAAAACATGGGACACCCCCACGTTCACCGGCTTATGTGCAGGTACTATGCTCCAACCTATTTTTGAACACCTATAAATAGATTGACGGGTACCTCAGGTTTGTTAACACTTTCATACTCACTTACTTACCTTATACGCATTCATTATCCTAAAAAGCACATACTTACTCTCACGCCAGAGGTGATTCGCAGAGACACCCCCTGCGCTTCACTTAACGTAGTGTTTCCATTTGTGTTGTCACATGTTATACAAGGTTTGGCAATCCAGCATTCAACCCCAGAACTCTTCGATCTTCATCGAAGCCTGATCGTGCCCCTATTTGCATAATCACTTATCATATTTGAGTTGGTTGTTATAAGTAATGATTTTATTATCATTTAAGCATTGTATATTCTACGCATCTCTGATCGGTATGGACAAGTTTCTTTTTTTCATTTACCTGTCAAAATTGTATGCATCTTATGATCTCTTCTATTAAAAGGTTGGTTTTCAAATTCTATTTGAAAATCTGGAATGTTATCAGGAGTGTGATATTGATTTATCAATCGGAAAGAAAAAGACTTAGGCATCGAAAAGTGGTTTTTGCGATAATATGTAGATTGAATATATGGTGTGCAACATTGCTTTATTTTTAGAAAAATGATATGTGCTTAAACACATATCATTTATTTCTTATTATTAAGCTAAAAAGACCAATAATGAATGATAAATACATAAAATGCATTGTATATGTGTGTTTTGTTAATTGTGTCTTGCAGGCAATGGATATTCTACAAAAGGACAAAAATAAAGCAAAACGGACAAAATCGAGCACATGATTAGAAGAGTATGATAAATCAAAGCCGAAGGCGTATACATCTTTAAATGGACCAACCCGTACCCATTTTATGGGCCGGATCAACCCATTAAGATTTATACTATAAAACCTTAGCCTTTTAAATACAAGTCCAAATCTATAATACCATTAATCCAAATCCATAAAACCTGGCCCAAGTCAAAGCACAAACCTAACTTATAACCAGATCCAAGTCAAACCCAAGTTATAAACATGGTCAAAATTACTATTCCTCCATCCCATTCCCTCCCTCGTTTTTACATTCACACAACAACGATTCACACAGGGTAACAATGGTTAAATCCACTTTTAACACACTTAAATCCCTTCTAGAAGGCTGCCTGACACATCTGACAAGAGTTAAGCCATGCTGGCAATCCTTAAGACTCCTATTGGCTACAAAGACGTCGAGAGGATCTAAGGGCTATGATGATGGATTTGGAATCAAGGGACAAGATTAAAGCATATGGGACGCTCCTCAAGCCTAGAACCTTCTCATCTTCACTATAAATAGATAGCTCATTCACACAGTAGAAGATATCTAGAGTATGAGTAGTGTAGTATAGTGTAGCTTAAATTTTCCAGCTTATTTTATGCTTATTGTAATGAAATTCAGCTTAATGTATTCCTCTTTTTATTAATAAAAGTAATTTTCAGCTTAAATCATTTGTGTTCTTTAAATTTAGTTTTTTTTACTTATATCTCTTAATAAGCTAAAAAGTTTACTCAAGCCCTTTTTAAGCTCAAATAAGCTCCTAAAAAGCTTATTTGAGCTTGTGTGTTCACTTTCAAGTCAGTTAGATAATTAGTGATAAATGGTGGTCCTTAGCTTAATGGATGATAAGCCAGATATGGATAGGCTTATAGGGTTTTACCAGCTTATTTTAATAAGCTGGAGCTTGTAGATAAGCTCTTTTGAGCATTTTTTTTATCCCTGTTTGAGCTGGGATTAATGTACTCTCTCTTTTACCTCATTTCTAGCTTAATATTTGTCTTGCTTATCATTCTGCTTATCTTTGCTTAATAACTGCTTATTTGTGATTTTTCTGTCTTAATTTAGCTTATTATGTTTAGTTATAGTTTAGTTTGAGTTAAATAAAGAGTTTTTGTGAATCTGTCATTTATCCTTGTTAAATCTGCTTATTCTAGTAGCTTATTAATAAGTGCTTAATTTCCCTAAATTTTTGTTTAATAGGCTTATTTATTAATCTGTTTTCAAAAATTAAAGCTTATTTAGATCTGTTTAAGTTTTAAAATAGGTTTTAAGGATTTAAAGGGGTGTTTGGCATAAGCAGTCTTAACATAAGTTAAGACTGCTTGTGTCATTTTTTAGAGATTAAGGTAGATTTAATAAGCTCTAATTAAGTCTTAGGATAAGTTTTCTCAAGCTAGATTTAGATTCATTATGTTTTAAAGTTTGATTTACTCATTGTTCGAATCTGTTAGTTTAATTGGTTTTCTATATGCTTATTTGATAAGCTTTTCAAAAATTTGTTAGAGTTGTGGTTTGAATGCTTGAACTTTGTGTCATTTGCATCATGTTAAACCTGTTTGAGTTTATAGTATTTGGAATAGGATTTTAAACAATTTAAGTTCAAAATCAGTTTAGCCTAGTTAAAATTGTTGGTTGTCCTTAAATGTCCAAATGTGCAGGTCAATTGTGGTCAAGGCCTAGTTTAAATTTGGTTAACTTTGATTGTTTTTAGCTTATTGTAGTCTAAGCTTAATCTGTTTTAAGTTTTTAGGTTGTCAAGTTAGCTTTTGAGTCTTAAAATTAAGCTTAAAATCTGTCATTTATTACAAAAAAAAATTAGTGAAGTCTGTCACTTTTTTGTCATTTTTCTAACTTATATCTTTAGTTAGATTGTTGATTTCCCAGCTTATTTGTCTTATTTTAGTCTCAAATTTTATTTGTTTTTACTTTCTGTCTTTTTTCTAATTGCTTATTAGCTCTTAAATCTAGCATAAAAGCCAGTCAAAGTCTGTTAAAAGTCCTTTTAGAGTCTTCTGTCTATGAGCTTATTTGATTCTTTCCTCCTTATTTTGTTGCTTATTTCCTAGTTATTAGAGCTTATCGAGTTTAGGTCCTTATCTGTTTTTAATTATCAGTTTAATCTTGAGGCTTATTAGTTTAAATTATCAGTTTAAAGTTGTAGTAATTCTCCTTAAGTCCTGTTTTAGAGTAATTTGTCTTTTTGCCTTTTAGTAACCTTTAGCTTATTAAGTCATGTTAATTTCTAGTTTTTATTGCTTATTAAATCTTAAGTCTTAATCTGTTTTAGCTTATTTGCTTTTCTCTTTTAAGTCCTAAAAAGCCAAGTAGTCTTTAAGTGTTCTTAAATCCTTAATAAGCAATCTGTCAATTTAAGTATGGTTTTTCTAGCTTATTTTTAAGTTGTGTCAAAAAGTTCATTTATTAAAGTTGCATATTTTTGTTTTATCTTTAGCTTTTTCTAAAAGAAAATGAAAAATAAAAATAAAAATCTTTAGCTTTTGCATATTTATATATATACGTATGTATATATATGTATATATATACGTATATATATATATATATATATATATATATATATATATATATATATATACGTATATATATATATGTATATATATGTATATATATACGTATATATACACATACATATGTATATGTATATATATATATATACGTATGTATATATATACATATACATACGTATGTATATATGTATAC
>BQNB010113201.1:0-21988 GCA_026074375.1 Tanacetum coccineum
AAGCTTGTGAGTCAGTTGGAGATTTTGGGTGAAACACTTTCACAAGAAGATGTAAACCAGAAGCTGTTGAGAAGTTTGTCACCAGAATGGAACACACATGCTGTTGTGTGAAGGAATACGCCTAAATTAGAGACAATGAGCATGGATGATCTCTACAACAATATCAAAGTATATGAACTAGAAGTCAAAGGGACATTAAGCTCAAATACAAGCACACAAAACTTGGCTTTTGTGTCCTCTAACAACTCTGGCAGCACTAATGAAGCAGTTAACAATGCTCATGGAGTTTCTGCTGTTAACACTTAAGTTAGTGCTGCTAACTCTACAAATGTTGATAACTTGAGTGATGTTGTGATCTGTGCATTCTTTTCTAGTCAACCAAACAATCCTTAACTTGCAAATGAGGATCTACAACAACTCCATCTAGATGACTTGAAAGAGATATATTTGAGATGACAGATGGCTATGCTGACTATGAGAGCTAGAAAGTTCCTGAAGAATACAGTAAGGAGGATTACTATGAATATCAATGAGTCCATTGGTTTTGATAAATCTAAGGTAGAGTTCTTCAACTTCCACAAGAGGGGAAACTTTGCTAGGGAGTGTAAAGCTTCAAGAAACCAAGACAACAGGAACAAGGAAAGCTCAAGAAGGAGTGTACCAATAGAGACAACTACTTCTAATGCCTTGGTGTCATGTGATGGTCTTGGTGGATATGACTGGAGTGATCAGGCAAAGGAAGGACCTACTGACTATGCACTAATGGCTTACTCATCTTTAAGTTCTGATTCTGAGGTATCTAATGATTTCACTTGCTCAAAATCTTGTCTTGAAACAGTTGAAGTGCTTAAATCTTAATATGAACAACTATTGAAAAGATTTGAGAAATCTGAGTTAATGGTTGTAGCTTATAAGACAAGTTTACAGTCTGTAGAAGAAAGACTTGAATTTTATAAAAAGAATAAGTTTGTTTATGTATAAAAGTTTAACGGCTTAAAATGGGACATTCAAATAGGAGAGATAACTATTGGGGAGCTTAGGAAGAAGCTAGAAATAGTTCAAAAGGAAAAAGATGACATTCAGTTTAATGTAGACAAATTTGAAAATGCATCCAAAATCTTAAACAAGATTATAAAGAGTCAGATTATAGACAATTACAAGAAAGATTTAGGCTATAATGCAGTTCCACCTCCCCTAACAGGAAATTTCATGCCTCTAAAATCTGACTTGTCATTTACTATCTTAGAAGAGTTTACAAATAAGCCTATAGTTATTAAGCATGTAGTTGAGAACAGTGAAGCTAAGGCTAGTGAAGCAAAGCCTAAAGCAGTTAAAAAGAATAATGGTGCTCTAATTATTAAGGATTGGGTGTCAGATAATGAGGAAGAAAATGTGTCTCAAACTAAGATTGAAAAAAAATAGCTAAGCCTAGTTTTGTTAAGATAGACTTTGTCAAAGCTAAACAAACAAACAAACTGATAGGAAAACTGCTAAACAAGTTAAGCACAATAGGCAAAACACTCACATTCCTAGAGGCAATCAAAGAAACTGGAATAATATGATGTCTTAGAGACTAGGAAGTAATTTTGAGATGTTTAACAAAGCTTGTTATGTGTGTAGAAGTTTTGATCACTTGCAGGTTGATTGTAATTATCAAAGGGTGGTAAACCTGTTTGGAAAAATGCTAAAAGGGTTAATCATCAGAATTTTTCCAAAAAGACTCACCCCTGCCCTAAGTTAATTAGTAGTAAGTGAGCATAATGGCTTCTTCTTACGTACTGAGTTACAACAAATAAAAAATAAAAAATTTTGATCGCATGTTGTTGATGTTGCTGAGCTTTGTTCAGACTAGGGATGAGCATGGGTCTAGAACCGGTGGAACTGGAACCGGAACCGATGGATCCGAGAACCGAAATTTTAAGAAAAATAAGAACCGAGAACCGAACCAAATAGTTTTTTTTGGTTCCGGTCCCGGTTCTGATTCCGGTTCCACCGGTTCTACCCGGATAGGAACCGATATCTATAAGAAAAAAATCTCATGCACTAATGAATTAAGCTAATAAAAAGCAAAAAATATATTTTTTTTAAAACATTTGCAACCATTTATGCTAAAAGTAATATCATTTAACAACTAATGCATAAGTTAAAATAAACAACCATTATATAGTTACAACTTACACAAGTTCAATAATTGCATAACAATCTGAAAAACAAAATAAAATAACTTCAAACTTTGTCCAAACAAAATAACTAGAAACGTTTATATTTCCCACGTTTGTTTCGCTTTATCTCTTTCGGTTAGTTTCTCTAATTGTTCTTCCATATCTTTCACAATCTCATCGTCTTTAATAAGATCTTCAACATCATCCCAATTAATTTGCGTTCTCGACTTTCTCACCCAATCTTGGGTGCAAATCAAAGCTTCAACCATCGTCGTTGACAAGCGAGTTCTATAGGGGTCTAATACACGTCCACCCGTACTAAACGCCGCTTCAGATGCCACAGTTGAAATTTGAATTGTCAAGATATCTATCACAAAAATATATATAACACAAAATCACAAAACTATTACATATTACACTAATATGCAAGTAAAAAGGTATAACAATGTAACATTCGTATAAAATAAATTGTTGTTACCTCTAGCCATTTTTGAAACAATAGGAAAGCGAGGACCATTTACTTTCCACCATTGGAGAATGTCAAAAGGCTCTGACCTTTACGTAAAGAACTTTGATTAGTATTAATCTGCTAGGTTACATAATACTAACTATGAATATTTTTTGAAACTTGTATATCTAACTAGTGCCGTAGGGTTCCTTTTATACACCAAAGAAACCCTAATGGTCTTACAAAACGCGTTAAGTGAACATGCATATCTATTCCTAATATATCTCATGCATATCACTTAAGTAGTACTATCTATATATGCTAGCAGTACTAACTTACTACTAACAGTACTAACTCTACTACTAGTAGTAACATATATACTCGCAGTACTAACTAACTAATACTAAGAGTACTAACTCAGGAAAACATAATTTCTAACAAATAGTTTATATGGTGTTAGCGAAATAATTTATAAAATGATGGCAAAAGTTTATAAACGTTGACATAATAGGTTAAAAGATGAAAACAAGTAAGTTTGTAAAATGGTTTGGAAAATAGTTTGTGAGATGATAGTAGAATAATTTTTAAGAAAATGACAAAATGGTTTATAAGATGACAACAAAATTGCTTACAAAATGGCACAAGAATAGTTTATAAAATGCTAGCAGAGGAATGATTTGATAAGATGGTAGTAATTTAAGGAGTAGCTTACATAAATAAATAGAGAAATTTAGTGTAACTGACGGAATCGTCATGACACCTACATTAACAAGAAATTTAAAACATCCACTCAATACAAAATTTATAGAAAAGTACTAATGCGAGTATAGTCTTAGAAGACTTTGACTTAGGTCACTAGGTAAGGCGGGAAGATCTCTTCATAAGCATTGGTCTTGTCTTTGACGACACTAGAGTTCTCACGAGCTTTTTCCTTCCAAATTTGGTTCACTTAGTTCTGATTTCTCAACTTCTGGCATTCATTCCTAAAATGTCCTAGCCTTCCACATTCATAGCAAGTGATGGTAGCCTTCAGATTTGCCACATAGGCTATCTGGTTCATTGCAGCAACGGATGCCTTACAATCCCTAGTCATGTGGCCCACCCTCTTATAGTTATTACACTTCACAGTACACGGCCCAACATGATGCAACTTACACTTGTTACAGTAAGGTGAATTCCCAATATAAGACCTCCTTTCATTGGCTCTAATAGTGTAAGCTCTTATCACACCCAGTTTCTTGCAGGGTGGTTGTCGTGGCACACGGTTATCCTTTGGATGGTTCTCAAACTTCCTCTTGTTGTTAGCATTCTTCTTTATCGCGGTTTCTTGTCGTATGACTTGATTCATCGGATCGTGAGTCATGCAGATTTTTGTCTCGTAGATAGCAATAGCTTCAATAGCATCAGTAACTCGCTGAGCCACAATCTGGTCAATCTCCGCAGAATTCATTCCTTGTCTTGTTGCTGACATTCTCTTCAAATCAAAAGAAATAAAAGAAAAAATAAAATAAGTCAGGTTCCTAAAGTCGCGTTTCCAAAAGTAAAATGTTACGAGGTGAAGGGTTAAAGTCATGTTCAACTTAATCGGCATGTTTCTAGATGACAGTATGTAACGACGTAGGAGAAACAAAAGTATGGGACGGGTGCTCAACTCGCATTCGGGTTCAGACAATAAGATAACGTAGGATTAGAAGACTATGACAAGTTTTGATGTTATGTAAAATAGTATATTGTAAATTTATGAAAAAGTTTTAATGACCATCGTATCACTCACAATGTCTTAAGAAACGTTTAGAGACCATTGTGCAACTCACAATGTCCTGGGAAAGATCCATTATATATATAAATAACTTTTATATAAAACCAATGAGAAAATGTACATAAGGCAAAATAAATGTAATATAATTATGGAAATGTATTATACTTAATACTCGTATACTTATCGATAGTAATTATATACGTAAGCAGGTAAACACGTAGGATCACATATTGGTTATAGACCAGACCTAAATATACTACCTGGTTCTCTATAACCTTGGCTCTGGATACCAATCTGTCACACCTCCAAACGCGGCCTGGACGTAAAACACATGTCTCGGGGCGTGACATCATAATATACATCACAAAAGATACAAAGAACGACCTATAAGGGTACGTTTGAAAATCCAACATTGTCAAATTAATTAAAATAGATAAAGTTTTACATAAGTTTAAGGATAATATGCGGAAACGAATGAAAAGTTTTTAGAAATTAATAATGATATTAATCATAGATATTAGTTCTTGAAAATTGGTCCAATGTAAGGCAACACCAAATAGCAAGCAAGGACATCCACAGCTAAGCACCTGAGAAAAACATGCTAAAACGTCAACATAAAGTTGAGTGAATTCATAGGTTTAAGTTTAGTATTAATAGTGGACCAAAGGTATTAGTCCGCACGTGACAGTTTATAAGATACAAATTCAATACAAGATGAATTTATGTTGACCTCAGGCTATGACACCAAAGCTTAATTTAAAAGGAAGGCATTTATATTGACCAATAGAATTATTTGCCTACGGGTATCTGACCGGATCACCTCCCCAAATGGGGGCCTAGAACGGAAAAACCACAATATCCGGGGGGTGAACGTCATAAGATAATCACAAAGTATAAAGAACGACGTTCTACGGGTACGTATGAAACCTCCAAACATCGTGATTTAATTAAAATAGATAAAGTTTATACATAAGTTTAAGGCCTATATGCGATACAAACGCGAATGAAAAGTTTTTAGAAAAGTTAACATGATGTGAATTAGATAATAGTTCTGAAAACGGTCCAATGCAAGGCAACACCAAATAGCAAGCAAGGACATCCACAGCTAAGCACCTGAGAAAAACATGCTAAAACGTCAACATAAAGTTGAGTGAATTCATAGGTTTAAGTATAGTATTAAAAGTGGACCACAAGTTCATAGTATGCACGTGACAGTTATAACATATACAACTTTACATAAAAGAATGTATTTACTGTTGCACTAAGCTCATGACACCGAAGCTCAATTTAAAAGGAAGCATTTTATATGCCAAATAGAATTACTTTACCCTAAAGGTATCTGACCAGGATCACCTATTGAAAATCCGACATGGTATATATCCGTTTGTTCGGGTCCTCCGAAACTAGTAAGCGCTACAACATTCGCACTTACTTAACCAGTACACCCGGTTAAGCAATTGACGGTTCATGATAATTCGGGCATTAGTGGTCTATTCGCTACTTAGGCAACATGTAATCAGGAAACGGAAACGTAAAGTAACTATGTCCATAGTTTAAAAACGAACTTTGTTTCTCACCCCAAAATAGTAAAGTAAAAGTAGTAAAACATGGGGCTATGAACTCACCTTAGCAAGATGAGTAAATGATAATCATGCAAGAAAAGATGATATAGAAATCTAGCCGCGACCTAGAATAATAACGCGTCTTAGGAACACGAAAAGTATGCCAAGAATTGCATAATATGTTCATCACCAAAATACATCCATGTGTATTTTCTTTAGTTTGATTATCAAATTGTGATGAAATAAAATCATATAGTTTTTCGTTAAGTTTCGGCGTTTAACCAAAAATTACTATTTTTAGAAAAGTTTTTAGTTTCGGGATGTTACTACCGTCCCCTATATTTATTATGTTTCCATATTCTCAAAACGCGCTAACTAACCTTAATCGCTTAACTTCTATGTCCGTTCCGCTAAATTTTACCAAACTTACTATTTTTAGTAACCTTAACGTTTTTTCCTAAAATATGTTAACGACGTCTTTAAACGATACTAATCAATATATATGTGTTACTATATATTTTTCTAGTGTTTAGAAAGTCCAAAAATGTTCGAAAGTGTCCGAAAACCCATTTTACTCTTCACATCAGCAACTATTCATTCGGTTTTGTCAAAAAATGTTTCAAGTTTTATTTGGCTATAACTTGGCCGTTTTAAGTCCGATTTTAGCGTGCGATATATGAAAAACTATCTATTCAAAACAATCTCTCCAAAAACTACTTTTACGCATAATGAAAACATTTTTCGGTCGACCAAAACCCCAAAATATTAATTTAGACCAGCAAGCACTTTTTGTCAAAAACGCAATCAAAATCCACCCAAACTTTACAATAGTGCCTAATCTAACCTAATCTCCATTCACAACTAATTCACGACAAAACCACACCTAAGACTAACCTAATCTCTTCATTTCTATTGTTGCAACTCTCATTCAACTCTCATCTCACCAAGAACATAATATTTAACTAGTGAAACAAGGTGACATCATTATTTATAAAATCTTGTTTTATATTCTTTTAGAAATTATACACAACATATGGATGTATGGATCTTGAACATATAAGAATAACATAAGTAAACCACAAGGAAAGATTCAAGATACTTACAAGAATGAAGAACAAGTAGATAAATCACAAGATATATACCCCAAAATAATAAATTTATAAAATCCAACAACAAATCTTGAAACCCTAATTTCGATCTTGAAGAAAAACCCTTGAATCAAAGAACCAATACTTCAAACCACCTTAGATTTTCTTAGAAATGAACCTTGTATACTTGGATCTTGCTAGAAATCAAAGATATGGAAACCCTAAAAGAGGGTGTGTGTGCCGTGAGCTTCAAGAGGGGAAGAGAGAGAAAAATTTTGTTGGTGACTTTGGAAATGATAAGAAACCCTAAGTTGTGATATGGTATGGTATTTATAGGTGGGCATTAGGTTTAAGGTGTGTATAATAGGGTACATATGACCAACACACACTAAGAGTGTATGTGTTTGCTTGTTCGGCCGAAACCAACCACAAGGACCATGGTTCCATTTTTTTGAGTCGTGGTTCATTATTAGGTGCTTAAGTTGGTCTTGAGTTGGTCAAATGAGGTCAAAGTATGTAAGTATCATTTATCTTGGTCTTGAATGAATTAGTTTGCATGAAATGGACTCCCTCATGTGTCACTTTCATACACATGCATGGGACTTTCAAAAAAAGATGTCTTTAATTTAATTTCAAGGCTTATGGTGCATCTGGTTTGGTTTAGGTGTCTAATATATGACAAGAGGGGAAGGTGAATGAAGAAGAGAGAGAAAATTTTTGTTGGTGACTTTGGGAATGATAAGAAACCCTAAGTTGTGATATGGTATGGTATTTATAGGTAGGCATTAGGTTTAAGGTGTGTATAATAGGGTACATATGACCAACACACACTAAGAGTGTATGTGTTTGCTTGTTCGGCCGAAACCAACCACAAGGACCATGGTTCCATTTTTTTGAGTTGTAGTTCATTATTAGGTGCTTAAGTTGGTCTTGAGTTGGTCAAATGAGGTCAAAGTATGTAAGTATCATTTATCTTGGTCTTGAATGAATTAGTTTGCATGAAATAGACTCCCTCATGTGTCACTTTCATACACATGCATGGGACTTTCAAAAAAAGATGTCTTTAATTTAATTTCAAGGCTTATGGTGCATCTGGTTTGGTTTAGGTGTCTAATATATGACAAGAGAGGAAGGTGAATGAAATTTTTGGCTTATGAACATGAGATGGATGATAACTATAGTTTACATAAAAATATTTTGAGTTTATGAGGTTCCATTAGGTCAAAAATGCAAAAAACATAATTTAAACGTTAAAGTGTAAAAATAAATACCGGGAGTGATCGTAAACTACAAAACACTTAGAAAAGATAAAATAACTCATATAATATATAAACTAATCAAAATCCGAAGTCGAAATGCGTTCGATGACATTTTCTAGATTTACGCGGGTTAACTTCTCGGTAAACTGCCAGATTCAAACGTAACGTATAAAAGTCAAAAATAATTGTCGGAAAAGTTTAAAATATTGACCTGAAATTTTCGAGGTGTGACATACGCCCATACAATGCCTTAAATGATGCAACCTTAATGCTAGTATGGTAACTGTTGTTGTACGCGAATTCTACCAATGGTAAATGTTTATCCTAACCGTTTCCAAAGTCGAGTACACAGGCACTCAACATGTCTTCCAATGTTTGAATAGTCCTCTGACTCTGAACATCAGTCTATAGGTGATAGGCTGTACTCATATCTAATTAAGTACCTAAAGCTTTCTGAAGCGACTGCCAAAAGTGGGATGTAAACCTGCTATCACGATCGAAGATGATTGAAACTCGCACTCCATGCCTTGACACTACTTCCTTCAAATATTGTCTTGTCAATTTTTCCATCGAGGCATCTTCTCTTATAGGTAGAAAATGTGCAGACTTAGTGAGACGATCAACGATTACCCAAATCATGTCTTGACCGGTTGCCATCTTTGGAAACTTAGTCACAAAGTCCATCGTTATGTTCTCCCATTTCTACTGTGGAATTTCTGGTTGAACCAACAAACCAGACGGCTTCTGATATTCAGCCTTAACTTTGGCACACGTTAGACCCTTGCTGATGTAGGTGGTAATTTATGCTTTCATGTTGGGCCACCAATACAACATCTTTAGTTCTTGGTACATCTTATCCGATCCAGGATGGATAGAGTACTTTGACTTATGAGACTCGTGCATAATTAAAGCCCTCAAGTCACCATTACACAGAATCCAACTCCGGTTGTTCAAACATAACGTTCCGTCAGTACGAGGTTCAAGACTATTAATCATACCATGCAGGTCTTCGGTTATGAAGTTCTCTTCTTTTCTGGCTTTTGATTGAGCACTCAGAATCTGTTTAGGAAGGTTTAACCCAATAGTCATAACTAAGTCCCAAACTCGCAGTTGCTTAATTCTCTCCTTTCGGCTCAGTGCATCAGCCACCACATCAAAGCACTGTTGAGTAGTGTGCATGTAGCATACTTTACTTGGTACTTTTATGGGCAATTACTAATATGGAACACCGTCTCCATCTTTTCAAACCAATGAGTCAACCCAACGACTCCTTCCGTTCCATTAAAGTTAAGTGGCTAGAAATTTAGGAAGTCTTGATATGTGCACTCTCGAGCAACAAGCATAAAACCTCCGAAGTTATAACCATTTCCTCCTCCGTTCCTATTACCATTTCCATTGTTGTTTCCATTGCCATTTCCTACACCATTTCCATTTCCATTCACTCCTTCATTTCTGTTTCCTCCTCCATTTCCACCTTCATATTCATCACCATTTTTATCTCCTTGCTCACCCCCACCTTCCACAGGGGGTTCAAGGTTTCTGGCAGCGTCGCAAGCTTCCAACGCTTTTGCTACTCGACGAGAAATTAGTTCGTTAACCAATTCATGTGTCATCGTTGCTCCAGATCGTGTGTTAGGCATTGTCCTACAACATAACAATACGCCACACGATGAGATTGTAGGTAATCTGAGATTATTAATGGGGTTTAATAAAAATAACGGGTTTCATCACATGGAAACACACAATAAAATAAATTCATGATAATGCCACAATTTAGTAATAATGCAATATGAAATGAGTAAACGAAAATAGCATTAGATTAAGAACATCATAACATAGAATAATAGATACTATATTTCATATCGCCAAACATCACGATTACATCACGGTTTCCAAAAGATAGGATTTACAAATCCCTAATAATACGCTACTACTAGATGCTACAGATCAATACTAGAACAATCATGGAACAATCTAAGGATGGTAGCCTAAGTGCCTCCTAACACAAGCCTTGAGCCAAACAATCCTCATGCGATCATAAAATTAGAAACATCGAATCTGCCTCATCTCTTTATGAATACGCAACTCCCTATGCTGAAGTCGGGTAACTCTCTGACTCACAACATCCAACGTGCCTCTAAGTCTTATATTATCCCGCTCCCGCTCACTGATCCTCTCTGACAGAACAGCACTCTACTGACTCGTCGCTACAATCCTGTGCCCCTAATACCTCTAAATGCTCTCAATAACCTGAACTCGATGAACTGAGATCTCCACAGTGTGATCATGAAATCTCTGTACCAGGTCTCCTAATATCTCATAAGTAATCTCTATAGCTCCTTCCTCTTGAGTAGGCTTAGGGACATCCTCTGACATCGCAAGATGCGTAACCCTCTCAACTCTAACCTCAACTGGGCCCCTCGCACTTGTCTTGACCTCCTCTCGGGCAACAGTCTCAACCACAACCCTAGCATCTATCCCCCCAGCTCTAAGAGCATCCGCATATGCAATACACTCATCGATCTCCACCTGAATCTCAGGGCCGATATCAGGCTCTGAGTAAGGCTCATCACTACCCTTAACAACAACGTCATCCCTCAAACTAGTCTCTCTAGGTAGAGACGACTCAAAACTCTCATTTAAACAATCCTCTAAATATGTCACAGAATCAAAACTCCTAATCCTCTTAGGTGGTGGTAAAAGATCAACACATGCTAGTGACAATGCTCTAAGTATAGGTGAAGATATCGGTAAAAATGTGGTAGGGGACCTACTCCTATTATGAGAAGGACTCACAGAAGAAGGATGCGATTGTCTCTCGGTAGTAACAGCAGATGAATAAGGAATACTCGATGCTGATGAACATAATTGATGACTAGATCTCATACCCGATGGTAGTGCTAGTGATGAATGATCTAAAGATGAATGACCAGATGAAGAATCAGAAAGGTCATCTGAAGAAGAATCAGATGAAGTCTCTGAAGAATCATGAGAGGTAAAGAGATCTAATGAAAAGTAGTCAACTAAATGTCTCACGACAAGAAGATGGGTAGGTAGCGGCCCAACCCTCTTCCTAACTGTCATCATGTGTATTGGTGCATTAGAATAGTAGCGGTATGGTCGACCATGAGGAATAGGCTGTCCGGGTGCAAAAATCATGACTCTGTGACGAAGTGCACCAGATGCTGCAGGTGAACTCTGGGTAGAAAGGGTAATCTCAGTAAATGGTTTACCATGGGTGGGTGATGGTGGTGTATCAGGTATGTCACTATCTGAAGAATCATCAATCGATGATAGGAATCGTGAAGTAGATGGTAGTGGTCTACGATCTGATAACGGATCCTTGGATGGATCAAACTCCATATCAGATGCGGGTGAGTAATTAGGTGATCCGGGTGTGTAATCTGGAAATAGTGGTACAATAGGTGAAACGGTAGGTATCTCGGTGGGTGTCAATATGATATCAATATGAGTAGTAGGTGGGGTCACAGTAGGTGTGGTGTATGGGATGGTGGTAGGTATAGTGCCAAACAAGATAACCCATCCAGCTGGTGTCCCCATACTCTCCTCTGACGAATCTGAGATAACGAAGATGACCATGACTTGCACAATCAAAAGTTTATATAAATTTACTTTATATCAACCGTGCATGATGCAGGAAAAATAAATGAATGAATAACCATCGAATGCAGTGTTGCGAAACAAAATGCAATATAATTATACTAATATCAGTTATACTTAGTATTTAATTATATATTATATATACATATTACGTATACGTAAGATTACGCAAAGCACATATAATCACGTAGGATCACATATTGGTAGGTCTGCCTAGTTATATAACTGGGTTTTATAATTGGGCTTGAATACCATCTAGTCTACACCCATTAAATAGGGGCTCGTCATCATAAGGTCTGGGGGTGTGACTTCCTGAATATTTCAAGTTACAATTCTACAAGAACGACTCTAAGGAACGTCTTTGAAATAAAACCCCGTTGCCTGAAATTAAACTCGTACGTAAGTTTTACATTGATCAATTCAAATGATTTAAGAGTTAAAATGTGGAAGATTATATGAGTTTCAACAATGATATTTAAAGACATAGATAAATTATAGATAAGTTCTTAAAATCCGGTCCGAGCAAATAGACTTCACATAAATCAAGCAACGACATCCAAGCTCCAGCATGAGAAGAATGCTTAAAAGGTCAATATTGGTGAATTCATAGGTTGAGTTTCAAACTATTATCAGTGTGGAACAAGATTTCAAAGTATGTGCCAGTTAGAGGAGACACTTAATTATAGAGGCTAATTTACGTTGCAAAAGCTTATAGACACCGAAGCTAATAGTGGAAAGTAGCATGTACACTTCCATATATTGCTTGCCCTTACAGGTGTCTGACCAAAGACCACCTAACTAGTTTTGACATGATATACATCCGTTGGCTTGTTCAGTCCATCAAGTACCCGACCAGTAAGAATTACCAAACCCGGATGAGGATTATTACTACCAATAGATCTATTTATTCACTCGCGCTTACTTAACCAACCAGTCGGTTAAAGGTAATTAACGGTTCATGATAATTCAGGCAATAGTGGTCTAAACGCTACTTAAACAACACGTAAATGGAGAAATTCTCACTTATAGTACTTGTGTCCAGTTTTAAAAGCAAGCAATGTTTCTCACCCTAAGTTACAAAATATTTATTCAAAACGAGAAAAGAGTAGGGCTATTAACTCACCTTAAGTGAGCAGTGGATAAAAAAAATCATTCAAGTGAAGACGAATCACATGGTCCTAGCGACAACCTAGCATATAGTTGTTGTTTAAGAATGATGTACAACGAAATAACTCTTGGAGCAAAGACTGGTCATCCGAACATGAGTAGACAAGGCATATTATTTCAAAATATACTTTCCGAAATTATAAGTTTTTAACATGTCTTGACACTTTAATAATTCTTGAAAATATTTCATCTTTTAGTGTATTTTGTCTTTTAGTGTATTTCGTCTTTTAGTGTAATTTGTCTTTTAGTGACCCGACACACCAAAGTTTGACTCGATAACCGCAAATGTTAACCTAGACCCGATTCCTAACGTTTTTCTCCACTTTATTATTAGTTTAATGATAAAATATATTTCTTGACATATTTTCAGTATTTATGAAATTTCGACATGACCTTTCTTAAAATAATAACTTTCCCTTTTATTTGACCCGACTCGTAAAATATCCGTTTTATAAAAAGTACACCTCTATTGACCCGCAAAAATATCCGACAACTAACTAAATCACGTTTCAACATTTATTAAGTTTACAAATGTGACAAATAAGTTTTAGAACACTAAGTGTGAGTCACATAGGGTTCGAACCATATGGACTCCAAAAAGATCAACCCGATCAATTTTCGACAACACCGCAAATATCACAACAAATCCATTATAAACCTAACCCCATCGAATTTCAATTTACGCTTTCAACCAATCCAATATCTAACTTAATCCCTTCATAAAAAACATTTAAACTCACTATATGCGATAATCTCAAATAAATGATATAGCCGTAATAACAATATACATATATCAAAATGATCACAACAAACTTTTATACACAAAAGAACAACTATTTTTCATGTTCCTCCATTTATGTTTAAATGATTTAAAACTTGAGACTTGTGGTATTATAGAAAAATATATAACGATTTTCACAATGATCCGTTTTATACACCTTGTTCGGAATAATCATAAGTATGTACAAGTACAACTTATATATGAAAAACAAGAGATGACTTACAAGAAAGAATGACTAGAGGATGATTAGAGACTAGAACAACCCAAACGTTGTTTATAAACTACCCAAATATAATAAGGATCAACATCAAACAATATATCTTTAAATGGTTTTGATCAAAGATTGAAAAGTAAGAATTTGTGTGTGTGTATGTGTGACCGGTTGCATGCATGAGCCAAAGGGGGACCAATTTGGTCTCCAACATTCTAGGGATATAGTGCTAGAGTAGATTTAATTTCAAAGGTTCCATGCATAAGTATAAATGATCAACTATATCTGAAATACACAAATAACAAAAATGAATAACGACTTCACGTAAATTTCTAAAATTTTAAATATTAACTAAAAATATAAAAACATGTCTACTAACGAAAGACTACGATGTTTAGATGCACGGATCACATCCGGCAATGATTCTTAGTAAATAACGGAACAACTTTCCGGTTAAACGTAAAAATTAAACAAAACATTAAAATTCAAATTACCAAACATAAACGGCTAAAATATTGATAAAAAATTTACGGGGTGTCACAATATATTTTAAGTGGGGGAGGAGAATTAAAACGCTTACTTGTCCTATTTTTCACAATAAAATGCTTAAATTATTCCCAAATTTAGTTTTTTTTCAAGCATAGTTTTGTGAAATTATTAGTTACATAACATGCACACATAACCCTTGTTAGATATTGTGAGGATTTAGCCTTATCCGTTTCCTAATGTTTTCCCAAATTCCACAAAATTATGAGTGTGCCGGTGATGTTGTAGACTTTAGAACTTGGCTTGGTATATCTATTCGAGACCACAATAACAAGTACTATTTTAAATAGATGGAGTGACAATTTCTAAACTGGTAAATTTCTAGGATTACACCGAAAAAGCCTATATATGTTGTGATATTATCTAACTACACTGGTTAGTTAACCCGTGTGTAAACCCTTTTGTTTACTCTCATTTTTAGAGTAAGATACCCTTAGAAAAACCTGCTGAGCCATTCTATTCTTTTCTTACACAAAATATTTGTTTCGTTACACCTTAGCCTACCTTATTAGATTAAGTCCTTAATTAGTTGCTAGTTGCTTTTGTGTAAAGTATTGTATTTCCTGTGTTGCAATGCAAAAAATTTCTATATATGGTTAGGTCAGAAAAATTGCACAACACAATTGGGTATGTGTGTGAAATTTTCTATCTATGGTTAGGTCGGGAAAATTACACAACGCAATTGGAATGTGAAAGTAGTGTATATTTTTAATTTTCAGTGTGTTTTACTACTTTCACAAATTATTTTTACATCCGAAGTATGGATGGAAAATGGATAAATTATCCGGATTCATTATGATCATGAAGATGGTGAAAATACACCAAAATTCATAGTGTATATATGAAAAAAATCTAAAAAAAGAGAAAAGTACAAAAAAGTAATTTTGTAGAGTATTGTTGTATGTTGGTTGAAATAAACCAACCATGTATTTTTTATAAAAAAGTGGTCAATATCACCACTAATATTGTAAAGTATGTATATTATGGATGATTGGGAATTGACCGTTACGGGAACTCCAACTAAGGTTGTTTTTTTTATTTATGATCAAGACGTTTGTGTCTATATTTCTGTGTCTTTTTGATAGGTACGGTCAGGAAAGTAATAGCAACATTGTGCCTTATTTGTTCGGACTTAATCTATTTGTTTTGTTCTTTTTATTTAACAACAATTATTTTCCCTTTTCTAATCCATAACCTTAGGTCTTACTCGAATGAGGATGCGAGCAATCACATGTGTTTATTCCTTCGTTACGACCATGTATGTGTGATTTTGTTCGCCTTGTCGGTTTATTATTTTTGGTGAAAGATTAGAAGATACCTACCCTATATCACTCTTCGTCCTAACCCTTGGTTTTACTCGAGTGAGGGAATTGAATGTATTCATGTATGTCTATTTTGTCGTTACGGATGAGTATATATGGTTTGTCGCCCTTACTGGTTTACGACTTATGGTAAAGACTACTAGTCCTGTTCTTTAGCTTATTCGAGTTAAGGAATGAATGCAACCTTGTATGTCTATTCCATCGTTATGGATGTGTATGCGTGGTTGGTCATCTTTTCTGTAATATTGGTATCGATAGAGATTAGAAAGAGTGATCAAATCCTTGAACCTTTTAAACCCAATTTACCTTTTGAAGACTTGTCACTCCTTAGATTTAGTGGTAGAGATGTGTATCCTTGCCAACCCTATGATAAAATACTCGTCATGACCGAGCAATTAAGCGAATTAGTTAAATGTTACAACTTAGATTAGTTGAGCAAATTGAGAGTTTTCATTTTCCTATTTTGTGAGGTATTTGGTTGTGTACTAGTAATTGAACAAATAAATGCTTAAAGGAAAAATCATTGACTACAGTTGGGATACATTTTCATAAATTTTCTAAAGTCCACTTGAGGACAAGTAGGATTCAAGTGAGGGGATATTTGATGACATCAAATAACGTCACTTTTATAGCATCATTTATCCCATGTTTCTTACCCATTTTGTATAATTATTGCAAGAATTGATACTTAATCGTTTATATTTGTGATTTGTAGTAATTATGGAGTACTTTGTGAAGATTAGCTAAAAGATACACATTCTGAAGCTTAAACGAAGAAATCTAAAGAATACTATTGACATCCTATACGCCGTATCCATCAAGGAAGATACGGCGTATATGTGCCTGCACATCACAAGAAACCACGCAAAATTGAAGATGTATACGCCGTATCCAGAAGGTTTTATACGGCGTAGCCTATTTCGAGTATCTGAATATTCTGGAAGATATTGAACGTATCCTTACTCCAAGAAACCCCCAATACACTGTATTGACCTCAACCAATACGGCGTATCGATGAAATTTCAGAGACTGTAAATACAAATCCCTAAATACGAGTTTAGGGTGTGATTGAACATATTTTTGATACCCTAACCACAAAAGTTGATTTTCAGAAGGCAAAAAGAGCAAAGAAGGTCAAGCAACGTGCTTAATTCGATAGGAAACACCTTGTAATTCTCATACTCTTAATAATCGTTCGATTTTGGTATCATTCATTTAACTTGGTTAGTTTACCTTGGTTGATTCGATTATTATTCTTGTATTCATTACAATGGTTATAGGCTAACACCTTTAGGTATTAGCCATGTTTATGAAGATTTTAACGTTTGGTTTATTTATCTCGATTGCTTAATTTATCATTGATTATTTTTATGTTTATCATTTTATAATCGTTTACGTGCTTAAGTATGCGACATATCATTCAATTGGATCTAGAAATGCAAAATATCGTGCTAGATAGATACCGAGATAGCTCTCCATATCTGCAATTTATATATCTAGAATCAAAAAATAACAAATAATGACCTATCCTTGCCATTGGTTTAGTGAACAAGTTGGACTAGCAGGTGACTTGGGATCAAAAAATGACTTTCTGATTCCCTTGGTAAGGACTTGGACAATAGACTACTAGTATATAAAGAGCCGTTAAGCAGTAAGTTAGTAAAGTCTCGTTGAGCTAGGGTTTAATAAGATCACCATTATTAATCTCCTAAGATAGATTATAATCAACAAATGCTTGCTTTATGCGGATGCATTTAATTGTGATAGAATTAGCGTGTCTAGGTTTTAGGAAGAAGTACCGCCTAAAGCTAGGAATGATATGCCCCTCGAGATAAGTCATTCATTGCGCTAATAAACAAACCTGCATTTTAATTAGATTAATCATGGTTAATACAGTTTCCTTATAATTTGCTTGATCGCTCTTCTATCTTCTGATTATTTGCTTGCGTGTGTTATCGTGTCTAAAGTAGGTTTAAGTTACCACCAAAACCCGTGCCACTTTCTCAGGCTGAAAACCCCTTAACATTAGTATTAGGTTTAGCATAGGTTTTGACATAAAGATTAATAACTAACATAGATAACGTAGATTTTGACCTTTTGCCTTGGTTAAAGGCATTTGGTTGAGATTTGCATTTGTGTTATTTTATATATGTATACTCTTTGACGAATCACTGCCCGTTAGTGTTGTTTTTAAGTAATGTCAGCGCAATATAGATGTAAAATCTGATAATAAATAATACCTACGCACAATGACACATCAACTACTTTGATACTTATGCTCTAGTAGCACGTATCAGTACCATAAGACTGTTGATTGCTTTGGCATCAATTTACAATCTGATTATTCATTAGATGGATGTAAAGATAACTTTATTGAATGGTGAATTGGATGAGGAGGTCTATTTGAACCAACCTCGAGGCTTCATCATGCCTGGCAATGAAAACAAGGTGTGTGAACTGATTAAGTCTCTTTATAGACTGAAGCAAGCACCTAAGCAATGGCATCAAAAGTTTGATGAAGTGGTTTTGTCTAGTGGTTATTTACTTAACCAAGCTGACAAATGTGTATATAGCAAATTTGATGAAACTAGTAAAGGAGTAATCATTTGTCTATATGTTGATGATATGCTCATCTTTGGCACTGACCAAGTTTAGGTTGATCTGATAAAGGAATTCTTATCATCAAGGTTTTCCGTGAAGGACATAGGGAAAGCTGATGTTATCCTGGGTATAAGAATTAAACATGGAAGTAATGGAATAACAATTTCTTAGTCTTACTATATTAAGAAGGCACTAAAGAAATTCAAATACTTTGATTGTACTTCAGTGAGTACTCCTATGGATATAAGTGAGAAGTTGATGCCCAATAATGGTCAGGCTGTATCTCAACTTGAGTATTCTAGGGTGATGCCTGATGTATGCCATGACTTGTACAAGGCCTGATATTTCTTTTGTAGTGGGTAAACTGAGCAGGTATACTAGTAATCTTGGTACTTAGCACTGACAAGCAATTCAGCAGGTACTGAAGTATTTAAAGAAAACTATGAATTATAGTTTGACATTGCATGGTTATCCTTCGATCTTAGAAGGATACACTAAGGCAGGCTGAATCAGCAATACTGAAGATAATTCATCTACCAGTGGCTGGGTATTCCTGCTTGGTAGAGGTGCAATCTCTTGGGCTTCCAAGAAGCAAACTTACATCACAGGTTCAACTATGAAATCTGAATTTGTGGCTTTAACAGCTGCTGGTAAAGAAGCTAAATGGTTGAGAAACCTGATGTAACACTCCAATTTTTTCAATATAGCAGCGGAAGCTAATCTGAGGTATTACTTCATGGAAACAACAATCATAATCATAGAAAACGACCCAAAAGAGACGTTTGTTCAAAGGATACGTTATCATTCATTTCAAATCAGAGTTTTACAAAGGCAGGTCCTACAATCCAAAACATAAAGTGTAAATGATAACAGTTCAGCCATCTTCAAGTCCCAGCCACTCCGTGCCATAAGTTGCTTAATTACCTGAGATAAACATGCTAAAAAGTCAACACAAAGGTTGAGTGAAATTCATAGGTTTGATAAACAATTTGAATACAAGTCATAGTGTAATTATTGTATAAACATAATTATTATAGAAAATGGTATTGTTATTATACACCCGTTATTAGTAATGATTGCAACGAATGCAATTATCATAGTAACAGTGTATTACTGCGTTATTGTCTTGTTTGGTCTGTTTGGTCTAATTGGTCTTGTCTGGTCTTGTTACTTGTCTAAGCACATCGTACTAACACATTATCATAAAAATTCAATTTAATGACTTGAAGAACTCATAATATCAACATATTAACATCCCAAAGTTCTATTTAACGGGGGGGGACTTTTTAGAAGTCAAATTTAATGTCTTTGTAGGATTTATGAACTAACACATAATATACAAAGTCAATTTACCGACTTGAAGAGCTTATAATATCAACATTTAAAATCCCAAAGTCAATTTAACGGACTTGAAGTCAATTTTAAACGACTTGTAGGATTGATAATATATAAACATTATATCCAAAGTCAATTTAACGACTTGAAGTCAAATTTAAGGATTGTAGGATAGATTAACTTAGACAACAAAGTATGGATGTGTCAGGATATCATGTAATTTGGAAAACACTTGTATTCGTAATTTATAGCAGGTATCCCCCTCACGGGTTTATGAAAAGATTGAAATGTGAGGCTATGAATTCATTAAGTCTTTAAAAAGTAATCACATTGTTATAAAATAAACGAGTATGTAAAAGTGTTTGTAGCAAGCATGTATCCCCCTCGCGGGTTTATAAAACATGTAAATAAGTAAAGGAGAGGTTATGAACTTCACTAAGTCCTTGAAAAGTAATCACATTGTTATAAGATAAACGAGTATGTAAAAGAGTTTGTAACAAGCATGTATCCCCCTCGCGGGTTTATAAAACATGTAAAATAAGTAAAGGCGAGGTTATGAACTTCACCTGATAGGTAGATGCAATAAATATTTCAGAATGAAAGCTGACGACCTTATCACAATCTTAACGGGGAATGTTGATATAGCAAAATGATAGTAAACAGCCACGTTCTAGTAACTGACGTAATATGTCAAGTCTTAGGACACGATTGTACTTTAGAAAACTTTGGTTTCTATGATTTCATGAATTTTTTGATTGAAGAGTTTGGAATTATTGTATCACCGTTCGGGCCATCATAATTCAGAAGTCATTCAGTAAACGTTTGAGGAGCTAGGGCACTTTAAATCGTAAACCCAACAACTCAGTCAGAACGTAATACCAAGATGAAACCTCTTAATATGAAGCTCCCTAGTATTGTGATACGATATAATCAGTTTTAAGCGTTTTAATCAATATCTGGAAATGTTAAGCACGTCAAGCGTTAATTAAAGTTATGTCTTGTAATGTTTTGAACATGATTTTATACTTTTTCAAAATGTTACATTTTAGACCCTTGAGAATGAAAAGTGGCAAAATATACCCTTGGAGTTTGCACTTTTACGAGTTTGGTCCTTCAAGTTTAAAAGATATACCAAGTAAACCTTGCACTTTGAAAAGTGACATAATAGACCCCTATAGTTATAACTTTGATAAAATGACATTTTCAGTCCTTTTAGTTATGAATTTTAGAAAGTTACGATATATACCCCTTGCATGGAATACTTTTGTAAAACAAGTCCGAATTGCCATGCAAGCTTATTTTAACATTCTAAAAGTCATTTACAGGTTATAACTTATTAATATAAGCTAAAATATGAAGGTTTATCATAATGAAAGTTTAAAATAACGATTCGTTAAGCTAGGAAGCAAAACAGGTCAAATTAGGGTTTCAAAACGTAAATGCGCGGGTTTTAAGTTCAAATTCCTTCATTAATCAATAAAGTGGTTATTTTAACATTAGTTAAGCATGCTAGGATAGATTATAACAATATTTAACCATTATAACATTTAGTTTTTAAAAAAAAATTAGGGTTTTGGGTGTACGGTTTTGGATCAAAATGGAAAATGAGCATGAATTGAGTTATGAAACTTTAACAAGAGTTTATGTATGATTATATGAACATTATAAGAGTGTAGGAGCAGAAGTATAATCCTTAGAACCTGGGTTTAAGCTTCAAGGAGCAAAAATGGTGGAAATGGGTCGTTTCGGGTAGTATTTCCACTCGTACGCCTTGTATCTTGTTCCCGGGGCTTCAAATCTTTAAATATTTGCTTGAATGATCTTCTTAGATGATCCTAGGATCATATGGAGCAGAGAATGTTTGCTCAATTGGGATATAGAAAGAAGAAGTGGGGGATGAAAATGAATGAAGAGTTTTCAGTTCTATTTATAGGCGAATCTAATCTAGGACACATGGAACATCTAGAGGGTGATTAGGAGTAGCTATGGGATGTGTTGGATAGGCTAGAAGCTAGCAAGAATATGGTGGAAACACCATGTGCATGCTGCGGCTGAAATGAGCCAACAAGGTGCTCATGTGGCTTCATTTGAGACCAAGCAAATGTTATAGCAGGTGCATAAGCTGT
>BQNB010113202.1:4467-21988 GCA_026074375.1 Tanacetum coccineum
TTAAGATGTTGAATAAGGTTCAATGCCGTGACTAAGAGAGGATTATGTATCTCACCAATGTTGTGACACTATTTGTGGTGGTGTGATCAGTCCACGACGTTTCCCCCTTATGATTATGATTATGATTTGATTTTATTTGCTCGTGTAGGAGCCGTATGGCGAGAGCATTATGATTATGAATTTAGTACTCGGGGAAGCGTATGGATGCATCCCGCGCTATGTTATGATATGATATATATTTATGGTCTGATATGACCATGCGGTCGAGTAATGTAGTGCCATACACACCTTCCGTCGATACGATTTTAGATGCACTGGAGTCGCGACCAGTGTATCCTTGTGATACTTGATATGATATGATTTTTAGCACGTAGAGTGCACTTGATATGATATGATGTTGGGTAATCTGTATAAATTCCAAAACCTTTACTTTAGCCTAATAATTCTTTTGATTACTCTACTATTGAGGTGTTGATATGACGGGAAAATTATTTTTATGATCTCTTGGTATTTCTCTATTCACTATTATATATCATGCAATCATTATTGTTATCTGGCATCTACATCCGCACAATGAGCAATTAGCTCAGCCGCATTTTTCTTTTCTTCCGTGGCAGGTACTCAGGGTTAATGAGGATGTGTGATGAGAGCTAGCTGGACCTTAGAGATTATGCATTTAGTTACTCCACTTAGATTATATTTTTAGGTATTATGTAAATTTAAGGTTAAAATTTATAGAAGAAAATTTTAATTATTATCGAAACTTGAACTTATTAATAAAATTGGTCCTTCAGGTTTAGTTGCTTTGTCGTTATTTGTGACCTCTCGCTCCTATGTCGGGGCGGGGGTGTTATAATAACGTCACCAATGACAAGGACTATGAACAATGGATGAGGTTGTTGTTCATACAAGGAGTTCATGGCTTGTAACCCAAAGGAGTATGATCGAAAGGGTGGTGTGATAGTCTACACTTGCTGGATTGAGAAAATGGAACTAGTCCAAGATATGAGTGGGTGTGGGGAGAACCAGAAGGTTAAGTATAACACCGGTTCTCTTATCGGTATGGCACTAACACGGTGGAACTCCCTGGTCCAGACTAGAGGTCGGGAAGCCGCAGATGGCATAACCTGGAAAGACTTTAAGACTTTGGCAAGAGAGGAGTTATGTCCAAACAATGAGATGCAAAAGCTGGAAACTAAGTTTGGTGTTACGCCATGGTCAGAGCTGGCCATGCTGCGTACACTGATCGATTCCATGAGTTTTTAGGTTAGTCCCTCTTTTGGTTACCCCTAAGAACAAGAGAATTAAGAGGTACATCTATGGCCTTGCTCCACCAATCCGTGCAATGGTGGCAGCAACAGAGCCAACAACAATTCAGAGTGTTATACTAAAAGCTGGAATGCTAACCGTTGAGGCAATTAGGAATGGAGCATTGAAAAAGATTTCAGAAAAGAGAGGGAATAATGGGGAGCCGAGTAGGGATGGAAATGCTAGGGATGACAATAAGAGGTCTAGGATGGGAAGGGCGTTTGCCATAACCACAAACCCTGTTAGGAAGGAGTACACCATTAATGCACACAAATGCACAAACTATAACTATCACCATCAACTTGAGGTACCTTGTCGCTTGTGTTCGAATTGCAATCGCTTCTGACACCTTGCCAAAGATTGTAAGGTAGGGCCTAGGGTAGTGAATCCCCCAAATGCTAGAAACCCGATTGCTTCTTGTGGAGCTTGTTTTGAATGTAGTGGCATGGACCACTACAAAGCAGCATGTCCTAGGTTGAACCGAGCCTCAAGACCGGGAGGAAATCTTCCAAATCAAGCAATGATTATCGAGGGAGGACAAGGTTGTGGGAACAATAGAGATCAGGCACGTGGAAGAACTTTTATGATGGGAGCATGGGAGGCTCGCCAGGACCCAAATATAGTGACGGGTACGTTCACTTTAGACAATCACTATGCTACAACTCTATTCGATTCTGGTGCCGATTATAGCTTTGTTTCCACTACTTTCATGCCCCTGTTAGACATAGATCCCAATAACTTAGGTTTTAGCTATGAGATCGAAATAACTAGCGGTCAACTAGTAGAGATCAATGAGGTTATTCGAGGTTGCAAACTAGAGATAGAAGGTCACATCTTTGATATTGACTTGATACCGTTCTGACACGGAAGTTTTGATGTGATCGTAGGAATGGACTAGTTTTCCAGGCACAAGGCCGAGATTGTTTGCCATGAGAAGGTAGTTAGGATCCCACTACCAAATGACAAAATACTTAGAGTCTTAAGAGAAAGGCTAGAAGAGAGGGTGGGACATTATAAGAGTGTAAGAAACTGAAGGACATAGTTGTCGTTAGAAACATTTCGGAGGTATTTCTTGACTACCTATCAGGATTACCCCCATCCTGAGAAATTGAATTTCATATCGACTTAATCCCTGAAGCTATGCCGATCGCAAAGTCATCGAAGATTGTCGTGACACTTTGGAAATGCATTTTAGATTTCTCTATTTTGTATCATGTGTTATGACGATTCATTCTCTGTCGAATCCCGTGTTTCCGCCGTTGTCGGGGTGTGACATTGTGAACTTTTTCGAGTGGAATATTTAAGAGTGTAGGTGAACATATGGTAGGCTATAGGCATTGCCCATTTCTGCATACGAATGGCTTTTTCAGAAAGGTGCAAGTAGTTATCGGGTTCCACTTTCCCATCTTAGGAACCCACGTGAGGAAGCATTTTTAGTCCATCTGGAAGAGGGTAGTCCTCTATCCAACATTAAAAAGGAGTTACGCAGCTAATAGAGTATGCGAACAGGCCAGCAGGACCATAGGTCCGGTACATGGGTGCATTTGGTAATGGATTGGTAGGCTATGCATAAAAAGGATAGCTATTGTTGGGTACATTCGAAGGATACACGGGCCCACTATTATTGGGATCATAATTGCTCATAGGATCCTATTGGGTATACCCTCCGTATGGATGGTATAGAGAGGCCCCTCCGAAGGAAGGGTTACTAACGTGGGTATGAAAGGGATAACTCGAAGGCTGGTTATAGGTCATACTAGCATGAGACTGAGTGTAAGGGTTAACATAACTAGGCATATGACCATTGGAAGTAGGTTGTAGGCTATTAGTTATGAAAGGTGGAGCATTATGTGAAAGGTATGTACCGTTAAGAGGGAGATTCCTCCCTAGATCTGTCGAATGCTGATTACCTCCGTACCCGGAGGTTATAGTCGACTATAGAGGCTGCCAATTCTCACTTCTTCCCAAGTGGGTTGCGAGTAGTGGAGGAAGATTTCCTCTATGGCCCCCCTTCTTCTACCCTTCATTCTAAAGGCCTCCTGCCTTCAGATTCTCTTTCAACCCTGCTCCCATCCCTGTTCGGAGCTTCTTCGAATTCTACGACTCTTCCTCTATGTCTCCGAGCACGTGGAGACCCTGTTCGGAGCACATGAGTAGCTTCCCTCACACGTACTGGCCTTGGTTCCATTTCTCTTTCTTCATCGTATTCCTCACTGTAGTAGTCCAACTCAGTTCGGACGTCCTTATTACGAGCATGTCTTCTGCGGCCCCTTAATAAGTATTCGAGGACCTCGTAGTAGCTTCTATGAAGGCTGGACTAATCACAAGATTGGGATTAGCCGAGGTGGAGGCATGATTGGTGAGTGGCGTGTTGTTAGGAGATCTGGTAGTGAATGTGAAAGCGGTTATTGGGGGTAATTCACCCACGTTTTGACCGGGTAAAGGGGTTAAGGTCAAAAACCCGGTGGTGGTGAATCTTTTCTTTCGCTTGTCATGCCGAAAAAGTATGTTAGGTAATTTGAAGGTTATAGACTCGGTTTTTACGGGACTAATTGTAGCGGTCCTACGGATGGCGCCACTGATTGTGGTTTGGCACGACCAAGCTTCGATGGTGATCGAAGAGTATGAGGGTGGTGTTTGAACTGCCAAGCCGTTTAAATGGAAACACTACGTTAAGTGAAGCGCATGGTTGTGACCCTGCGAATCACCTCCGACGTGAGAATAAGTATGGTTTTATGATGACAATAAGTGCGTATGTAGTAAAATGTAGGTGTTGAGAGCGTAAATCAAACCTGAGCACCTTGCCATCTATTTATAGGTGATGAAAATAGGCTGGAACATGCACTTTAGCCGGTGATCGTGGGGGTGTCCCACGATTTAAGAGGATTACAGGAAATTATGTACCACAATCCCTACCTTGGCAGGGATAGATCGTAGGTTTTGACTTAGTCAGACCTAGCCTCTGCGTCAGTTTCATCGAAGGGCACACCCCGGAGGGCGTTGGGCTTCGAGTGGCGGATTCCCTTAATGGTAACCATGGCAAAGATGATTTTACGCCACTATAAACTATTCGAAGGTTTCCAAGTGTCTTTAGGAGTAGATCTCTTTCGAGCTCGGAAGGGAGGCATTCGAGCCGAGTCGAAAGGTATTTCATCATGTGTCAATGATGATCTTCCCTACTATCACACCCATGTCCCTATGGCGATATAAAATAGTAAACAAGTTTTGTTCATGATATTTGTGTTCGAATTTAGATTCCTTTTAAGATAACATTCTTATTAAAAATCATTTTAAATATGTCTTTAGAATGACATGTCATATATTAATTGTTTTTCAAAAGTAAAAGAACGAAACTTTGTAAAAGACAAGTGGTTGTCCTTAAAGAAGATAAAGAAAAAATAATTGGTGTTATCTTATTGAAAATCGAGATACAACATGCCTCATCACCATACATATGCAATGTATTAGATAAATGTCTGGCAACCATATGCACATGTAAATCTTTTTGGCATTGCAACAAAAATAAAGTTTGGTACTTTAAATTTAGAGAAAACGAGTGGGTTTGCCAGCGCTCTGCTGCAGGATGATTAGTGGGCGTCGTTGTGGGTTGACTGAAGTGGGTCTGATGGTGATTCTCATTGTTGTTGCGATATTTGAGTATTCTTACTTGATATATTACTGCTCTTCTTGTTTCAGTTCCAACACATTCTGCAAGGTATTCCTGCAGAGTATAGCAAATTGTTAGAATCATGACATTGATTTATTGTTATAAACCAAGAACCAATAAGATCATAAGGACTTCAATATAACAAATATCAAATAATTTATGGCCAGAAGACTTAAACCTAAAGCTCAATTCCGCCGTTGCAGAATACAACCTTAAAAGACCATACTTGCTCTGTCCCTTTACAATGAAATATCTAGACTTGCAAATATATCAATTCGATATGTGGTGACTATTTGTCAACTCTTTAAATTTATCCTTTTGATATAGCAAAATAAAGAAAACTTGGTAGACCAAAATCAATGTCAAAAACTTAAAGTAATCATTTCTAACTGACAATAAAGTAAATTTAGACTGAAAACTTGTTAAAACTGGAAATGTTGATCGAGAAAACCTAAAACGGAAAGTGATTCCTATCGTTGGGATGTGGGACTAATATTAAGGTCTTGTTGATGAAATTCTATCACCGTATTACATTAACTTGATTATACGGCAAAGTGATGCATCATTTACATGAAGCCATGAGGCATCCACCCATAAACACTTCAAAAAGCAGTTGCTTGCATCCCCTTTTAAAGGTTACGTGGATTGTGTTAATAGTACAAAAAACAAATATGAAATAAAGGGAACTATCAACCTGAGTGAAGTGAGTATCAAGATCAACCGCTGCTCTTTGCTCTGGAGTCATTGACCTCAAAAAGCGCATTGCAATTGTTAAGGTTTGACGGTCAAGCTGCAGAAGAGAAAAGGAATTAAGGCAAGAATTCAAAGCCACATTTGCTTATTACTTAAAACTTATGAATTTTTTCCTTTCTAATATTGATATTGATACTGATATCATAGATCATTCTCTAGATCAAGTCCACTAGATCATTCTCTATGTCTGTCTTTCTAATATTGATATTGATATTTTTTTTCTTTCTAATATAATGCCTCATTCTCTAGATCAAGTCCACTATGTCTGTCTTTTTTAGTAATAAGTTGTATGTTACTGTATCACAAGAGGAAGATACTTATGATTGTATATGCAGGATACCTCTGAGGTCTTGCAGGCTTATACATATGTTTGGGGCAACAGTACCGATACTGATTTATATGTAGACTAGGATTTTGAGATAAGCTTGTTATAGCTATGTGAGTGATCGCATACTATTGGTGACGAAAATCTATGATCTTTTTCTAAGACTTTATTGCCATATTTCCATCTTTTTTCAAGACATACATATATATACTAAATCTGTGTGATGTTGGTTGTTAGACAGGATTTTGAAGAGTCAAAGTTGAAAGATTATGTGGAAATGACCAAGGACTTTGTCAAAGAACTAGAGGATACTACATCATCACTCCCTTGATACCTCTTGTACTCGGGTCACTTAGTCTTGACTACCTCATGTAGATGTTAATATTGTGAGCCAAACAAGCTCCTTATGGCTCAGTGAGTCTTCTATTTAAAGACTACCTTTAAGCACACTCATGTAAAGTCTTATGATCTTGATGTTTGAAATATACACTTCTTTTACATTCATGGTATATGCTATTGCAACTAGTTCATCAGATGTTTGGCATTGTGTTTAAAAAGTGATCGAACGATGCAAATCAGCTCTCCATAAAATTCCTGAATTTTGGTAGTTACTTAACTAAATTACAGTCATTAGTTCTTTCACAAATAGTGCTAATCTTTACATGTGATGACCCTTGATAATCAGATAAATATCAATGTTTATTTTAATTACCATTTCACAGGTGACCTAAGGTGTTTTCGCATCTTAAAAATCCACTAGACACCTCTTGTAATTTTATTTTATTTGGTAACCATCGTTTTCGACACATTGCCTGACTAATCCATGGGGTTTGAACCCACCGCCACACAGACTCACACCTCTTGTAACTTTACTTTGTGACTTTGTGTTACGAATACCTAACACGCAGAGAAAAAAAAGTATATACTCATATATAATTGTACGTGTATTTACTAGTGAATAAAGTTTATTCACACGCCAAGCAAAAAAGTATATAAATGTACATGTATTTACTAGTGAAGAAAGTTTATTCACACGCGAAGATAAATGCATATGCTCATGTATGTATATACATGTATTTACTAGTGAAGAAAGTTTATTCACACACAAAGAGTCCAAAAATATAAGTTTGGGGTTGAAATTGTAAAAACCCTAAACTTAACATTAATGAAGAAAAGAGAAAATGAATGGCAAGGGTGCAAACTGCCATTTCTGCAAAGTTACACCACAAGGGCCAAAACTGTCAACCCTTATAACTTTCAATCCCCAAGGACGGTTCATGCAAAGTATAACAAGTCCCCAAAGTTATATAACCATAAGGACGACGGGTGCAATGAGTTAACACCTATCAAGGGCCAAAAACTTGCCATTCACACCCAAACCGTCAACCCTGTCATTCCGCTAACCATCGTACAAACTCAATTTCCCCGCCATTTCAACCCCCACGTAGCTTCACAGTTTTCCAACTCTTTTATCCTATAGACTCAACCCACCCCAAGACAATTACCTTACCAGGCTGTAAAGACTGCCACTAACTCAATTTTCCCGCCATTTCAACTCCCCACGTACTCACAGGTTTCCAAGCTTCTTTTATCCTATAGACTCAACCAACCCCATAACCCCTCACACAACAAACACAACCCTCTTGTGTGTCTACAAACAAGCACAATAGCAAAACCAAGAGGAAGACACAAGCATAGTCGAATTTTCCTATAAATAGCTTTGTAAAGCCATTGTGGCTGGTAGTTAGTTTTTTTAGGTAGTTTTCAGTGTAATTTTTAAAGTTTAAAGTATTTTTAAGTTAACTTCTCTTATGCACTTGTAATTCTCAATTTTAATGAAAATTTAAGCTATTTTTACTTCATAAGCTCTCAATAAGCTCATTTGAGCTTATTCTTGTTCATAAGCTCGAATTCAGTCAAAATTTGTCAAAAGCTAGTCATCAACTTATTTTGTTCATTTTATATGGAAGCATGATAACTTGAGCTCATTTTGATGCACTTTGGAAGCTTAAGGAGTAATAAGCTAAAAAAAAGCTTATTGAGCTTTTAAGCTCAGGTTTAGAGGCTAAGGAGCCAATAGGTTTGTTTCTTTTCTAAAAGCCACTCACTCTACAAGAGTGGCTTAGTGCTGAGACTACAACTTCAGGTTTTAACTTTCTATATTTCATTTTAACAAATTCATAGCTTAATTCAAGTAGCTTATTTCCTTTGTTTACTTTGTGCTTAATACTGTCTAGACTTGTTTAGTTAGTTTTAATATGCATTTGTTTTAAACTTTTGTAGCTAAGATTCATCTAGTTTTCATAGTCTTCATTTCTGTCATTATTAAGTCTAATAGCCTAGTAGAGTAACTAGCTTATTTTTATACATAAGCTAAGCATTTTAGTTTTAAAATAGCTTAAGTAGGTCATTTTAAGTAGAAGTAGATAAAATGTTTTAGCTGGTTTAGTTTTTAAAACAGTTTTTAAGTACAATAAAGTTGGGACAGAATTGGTAAAGGGGTGTTTGGGATAACTTGTAAAACGGGTCAAAATGGTTGTGGTTTGGGTTATGGTCATTAGGTTGGTTTAAGCTTAAGTATTAAGCTTGTGTTAAGCTGTCTTCATAAGTTTTAAAGCTTTAAAATTGATTTTCAAAAGTTTTTAAAACCATTTTCAAAGCTGTGAGTATTTTAAGAAAATCCCAAGTGCTTATTTAATTAAGCACTTGGATTTTGAGTGTTGTGTCAAAAAAGTGTGCATTTTGTGTGTGTTAAAGAGCTGCCAAAACCATCTTTGGTCTTTTGACTTTATAAGTCAAAAATCACCAAGCCTTTTGGTGGCAGTTTTAAAAACCCAAACACCTTTTTCATCATCAAAAATCAGCAAGTAAAAATGATTTTTAAAAGCTCAAAATTTGTGCACAAGCTGTTTATCTAGAGTACTCAATCTGTTTTCAGTTTTCTTTCCAATTAGAGCTTATTTGACAGCTTTTAATAAGCTGTCAAATAAGCCACTCAAGTCTAGCTTAAATCTCCCCTGGTGCAAAGGGGAGATTTTAAGCCCCTTTTTCTTTGTCCTTTTGTGTTCTAAAGCCCAAGTTTTTTGCTTATTTCAAGAGTCTATAAGCTCTTGTATAAGCCTTCCAAGTTTCAGGTCTTAAGGAGCTTATTTGTTGGCTTATTTTTAAGCCCAAACTTGTTTGTTGACTGTTTTTACATGATTTAGGTATAGGGATTACTTAATTTTCATTTTTGCTTATTCAGCTTATGTAATAAGCTCCTTTGTGTCCTAACAGCTTATTTAGATTATTTAGTTAGTTGTTAAGTTTGTTTAGCCTTTTTCCAAGCTTATTTGTCCAAACTTAGCTCTTTAGCCCTTTAAGCTTTGTTTAAGCTTTCCTGTCATCATAAGCTGTTGCAGCTTATTAGTCTAAGCTTTAAGCCTTTTTGGCTTACCTAGGTTTAGATTAAGCCCTTTTGCTTATTTTCCCTTAGTCCTAGCTTAAACGACCAACACAAGCCAAATGACTTAGTTTTTCAAGCTTTTAAGCCCTTTAAGCATTTCTGCCAACTTTAAGCTTATTTTTCAGCTTATTAAGGGCTTTTCAGAAAAAGTTGTTAAGCCCCACGAGCTTAACAACTTTGCTTCTTTGAGTTTTCGAAAAAAAAAGGGGAAAGACAATTGGCCCGGGTGAGCAAGACTCGAACCCGGGACCAATCGATACAATCCCCCTTTTACACACCACACTTACCACTGCGCCCTTGGGTCTTTTTCGTTAAAGACTCAAGGGCTAAGATACTTAAGGGAGTTTTGGCTCCATAAGCCTATAAGCTGAAATAGCTTATTTTCGGGCTTATTTCTTAAGCTGTTTTGTGTTTCTTATTTTTCGTAGGACTGTCATAGTATAAAGTATTTTTAGAAAAAAAATCAGAATTTTTTGAAATAGTTTAATATTTTTTATGAATTAATTTCGTTAAAAGTTTATTTAATTCATAAAAAATACAAAAATTATCAAAAAAATATTTTGCTTTTTTAGAAAATTTTCTTTTGTCATATAGTTTGTAGGAAAAATATAAAATTTTTCGTAGGGTCATTTTTACAACTTTTCCTCTTTTAAAGAACGGTCCGGGTACGGGAATTTGCTTTGACTCGTTTTTGGGTCAAACGAACTCCGTTTTCGGTCTAGTCTTTTTCATTCTTCGTTATTTGTCCCGTAGAGTAGTTTAGAAGTGAAAAATTCTTCGTAGGGTTATTTTTAAAGATTTTAGGTTTTTCCCCCTTTGTTCGGGATTCGGGCTCTCGTTTTCTAGTTTAATTTCGTAATTTCTAGGTTTTTCTTAAACGTTTTTGTTCGTTATCATCTAATTTGACTTTTCCACCTTCTCAAATCAATTCCTTCCTTCAAACTCAAATCTTCGATTGTATCGATTTTCCAGTACAGCCTCGTTGGGGATAAACGACCCGGGAACATTCTATACTACTTCTCGGTATCATTGATCTTGTTGATTTTTAGACTTATATATATTTTATATATTTTATTATATATTATATATACATAGTGTAAAACCACCAATCAATGGAAAGGTCATAGGTAGAGGTATTAGGAAAAGCGGCTTGTATGTGATAAAATTAGGAAAGAAGTCGAAAGACAAGATTTGTCTTATAACGATTGTTGAAAACTCCACTTTGTGGCATAGGAGATTAGGTCACGCAAATATGCGTCTAATTCAATCGTTCGCATCTAAGGAACTAGTTATGAATTTGCCTAAAATTAAGTTTGATCAACATTTTTGTGATGCTTGCAAAATTAGAAAACAAGCTCACGCTAGTCATAAAGGTAAGAATATAGTCTCAACAACTAGATGCTTAGAACTCCTTCATATGGATCTTTTCGTTCCATCCACTGTACAGAGTTACAGAGTAAACCTCTACACCTTAGTAATAGTAGATGACTATTCTAGGTATACATGGACAAGATTTCTTAAAACCAAAACTTAGGCTTTTGAGCAATTTGAAATCTTTAGAAAGAAAATACCAAACCAATTAGGATGTTCAATAGTATCAATTAGGATGGACCACAATAGGGAATTTGATAATGAAGTGCAATTTGGAGAGTTTTGTAATGCCAATGGTATTACACATAACTTTTGGCTCCACGCACTCCACAATCAAATGGCGTGGTAGAAAGGAAAAATAGGACTCTACAAGAAATGAGTAGAACAATGTTAAATGAACAATCGTTACTATAAAAGTTTTGGTGTAATGCCATAGACACTTCAACCTACATCCTTAACCAAATCCTAATTAAAGCCATTTTAGGAAAAACACTATATGAACTCTTGAGAGATAGGAAACCTACTCTTGATTACTTCAAAGTGTTTAGAAGCAAGTGTTTCATTCTAAACACCAAAGATTACCTCACCAAGTTTGACCCAAAGTCATACGAAGGTGTTTTCCTAGGTTATTCTCAAAATAGTAAAGCCTATATCATCCTAAACAAACACACCATGAAAATCGAAGAATCACTCAACATGACATTCGATGAAACTCCTCCACCATCTAAAACATCACCCTTGGTGAATGATGACTTAGATGAAGAAGAAGCAATTAAGGTTACCGAAAAGAAAAACTTAGAAAATGACATTGAGGATGATAAAATTGTCAACATTAAGGAATCTAAGAACCATCCATTTAAAAACGTCATATGAAACCTTAACCAAAGAACACTTAGGTCTCAAGCCCAAAACCAAAGTAACTTCTTTTGTTTCAAATCAACTATAGAACCTAAGAATGTGAATAAAGCCTTAAAGGATGAAAGTTGGATAGTTGCAATGCAAGAAGAATTAAACCAATTCATTGCAAGTGACATTTGGGAGTTAGTACCACATCCTAAGAGTACGACAATTATAGGAACTAAGTGGGTGTATAGAAATAAGCTAGACGAGAACGGTATCGTATATCAAAATAAGGCTAGGTTAGTAGCTCAAGGTTATAATCAACAAGAGGGAATTTATTATAACAAAACTTATGCTCCTGTAGCTAGATTAGATTCCATTAGGATCTTATTATCGTATGTTTGTGCCATAGATTTTAAATTATTCCAAATGGACGTAAAAGGTGCATTACCAAATGGTTTTATCAATGAGGAGGTATACGTGGCACAACCTCCGGGATTCATTGATTTTGAAAAACCTAATCATGTTTATAAACTCAAGAAAGCTTTGTATGGTCTTAAACAAGCTCCTAAAGCTTAGTAAGATAGAATACAAGGTTTTCTTATTAAACATGAATATAACATGGGAATAGTAGATAACACACTTTTTAGAAAGAAGAAAGGTTTGGATCTCATCATTGTTCAAATATATGTCGACGACATTATATTCGATTCAACTTGTCAAGGTTGTATGATGACTTCGCCAAAATCATGCATGACGAGTTTGAAATGAGCATGATGGGTGAACTAAACTTCTTCCTTGGATTACAAATAAAACAAATGGAAGATGTCATCTTTTTTAACCAATCTAAATATATTAAAGAAATGCATAAGAAATTTGGCTTAGAAGATTTTAAACCAATAAAAACACCCATGTCCTCGGATACAAAACTCACAAAAGATAAAGAATGTGAGTCCGTAGATAGTACGAAGTACCAAGGCATGATAGGTAGTATATATACCTAACGACAAGTAGGCCCGATATCATGTTTAGTGTCTGCCTTTGTGCACGCTTCCAAGAGGATCCCAAAACCTCTAATCTTGAAGTGGTTAAGCGTATCTTCCGATACATTAAAGGCACTACGCACTTAGGATTATTAAGGGGACCGACATGGAAACCATAGTATATGCCGACTCTAATCATGCGAGAGATAATGTGGACCGAAAAGCACTAGCGGTATTTGTACGTTCGTAGGATGTTGTCTAACATCGTGGTTCTCGAAGAAACAAACCGTTCTTGCTATATCCACGACCGAAGCCGAATACGTAAGCGCCAGAAAGGCATGTCAACTAGCACTATGGATGAAACAACCTCTTATCGACTACGACATTCAACTTGACAACGTTCCGATCATGTGCAACAATAAAGGAGCGATTGACCTAAGCAAAAACCTGGTGCAACACTCACGGACGAAACATATTGAAATTCGTCACCATTTCCTTCAGGACAATGTCCAAAAAGGAAACATTCCCATCAAAAAAGTATTGTCTGAAGATAACATCGCCGACATTCTCATTAAAACCCTCAAGCATGAATCGTTCAATTATCTTCGTCTAGGTTTAGGAATAATGGAACACATTCCGTAAATTGTTCTCCTCTTTTCTTTTAAGTCTCGATTCTATGTCTATGTTCCATTCCATGTCGTGACAACTTAAAATGTCACTCCTTTCAAACAATTCGTCAAAAATCAAGTCCAAAACCCCTCTGCTGGAGGCGGCCCCCATAAACCAGGCGGCCTAATTCAGCCCCTATATATTTATGGGACCGCCAGCAGCAGAGACATTAAGGTCTAATACTTTTTCTTCTAAAAATAAAAATATCTCTCTTCTCTCTCACCTACAACTGACGAAACCCAAACCACCAAACCTTAAAATCCACCATTAAAACATAAATTAAAGGTGAAATTAACATCAGATATCATCCATAACATCATAATCATCATAAATTGTAAGTAATCTCATCATCTTCTTCCTTAATTTGAGTCTAGGGTTCTATTATGCACAAAATCAAAAATTGGGAATTCTAAATTTCTCACGTGTTTTCATACAATTAAGACTAGGATAATACAATGTATAAATATTATGCTTTCCATAGACGTAGGATTTGCATAATTGAGAGTGCTTTTGACATAACCTTAATTCATTTTTGGAAAATTTCTCATGTTAGGAAATTCATAAAAATGTTTTTGTGCATGTTAATACATTCCAAAAACGTTTTTGCATTCATGCATGATGAACTCATCACCATTGATCGAAATTAACTAATATATTTTTTTCGACGCATCTAGATGAGCAAAATTGAATTAAGGTGTGTTTGGGTTAACTTATAGGTTTTTATTTAGAATCGAGTTAACTACCACTCCACATTGCATATAGACATACACTAGGAAAAACTCTTCAATACCTTAATTTCGAAGCGATATATACAAAGAATTTTTGTTGTTGTTGCTTAGGTGAAAAAGATGCAAAAATATGATGAGTAAATCCTTACAACAAAATTCCATATAAACTTTCTCTATAAAATGTCACCTCTAAAAATATCTAATCGACCAATCCATGAAGGTAGAATTGTTGATACAACATTCGTTGCTAAGGTCAACCTATAAGAGATTTTACTTAGCATCGGATTTCACTCCTTCCTCCACTTAAGTGGAAATTTCTATCCAAAAATTATAATCGAATTCTATCAAACATTCAAACGTGTTTTAGTCGATGATCTTTGGATCATATTCTTCGAAATAAATGAAAAACAAACATGTGCGTCTTTTAGAGATTTTGGAACATTACTCGATCTTCCTTTTGAAGGACATTGTTTTTATAACAATGAATGGTCTCTTAAGTATATCCTTCATCATAACTCTACTCCAACTAAAGATCCTCTTTATACTAAACTGATTCATCCAAACACAATCATATACAACGTCACTAAAAAGCGTCAGAGCGACTTCAAGTTCAAATTTGATGATCCTTGCAATCTCTTCCCTGAAGAGATTTGTCATTATCTCAAAAAGGCACATATTCTTATTCGCGAGAACATTATATGCACCGTTGATATTGACAAAGATCACTTGTCGGCTTATGAGGCCTATATGCTTTATTGGATAACATCTTCCACTCCATTTAATCTTTTTCACTTCATCATTAATCAAATAAATGACGTCAAACACTCTAATGGCATTTTGCCATACGGACTCTTGTTGTCAAAATTTCTTAACAAATTAACCGGATTCAATCCTAATGAACATACATTTCTTTCTTATCCGCCAAAAATGAATCCTCTAACTAATCCTTCAAATGGGGAAATCCCCGAAGATCCTCGTTGTGCTCATCACAATCATCATAAGTGAATTAGGACATCACACACGAACCAAAACTAACATGAATGCATGTTAGGTCTAAGTAGCTTGTTGGATGTATGTTAAAACTAGAAGTTATTATGAGTTACGCTTGATTATCTACTTTAATAATTGTATGTCTGGTGTGTTTCAAAAGCTTTAAATTTATAAGACTGAAATTACCGGATATTAAATGAAAACACACGGGTAAAAGTATAACCCACGTATGTAGTATAACATTTTAGGTAAGACCAGGTCGTCCACAGGGATTTGATTTGTGTTCGAATAATCGTAATTAAAATAAACTTTAACAATTTTAAGATAAATGGTGCTGGATTCAATAATGAGAAAAATGACTACTCGGATAGCTTCATATAATTCCTAAGCAATGGTAATAATCACGATCTCAGATTTAGGACTTTGAATTTATAAAAGGATTTCTCGTCAGAAAACGTTTTCACAAATTAACTTTTTAACTTAATACTTATATCTAGTTAACTCGATCAAATGTGTCACTCAAATAATCTAGTTACTATTAGATCAAATTTATTTTTTTTATCAAATAACGTAAGCGGATTTCTCCTTTCAAATGATAAAGACCGTAGACAAGTCTTTAAAACTATATAGTTCACAACGGGTCTTTTGACCTATACCGTTATGAGTATACAATCAAAGTTGATAAGATAAGATACGGTAGGATTTCAACATAATCTTAAGATTAAAAAGATCGCAATTATACCAAACGCTTAATCATTATATTAACATCACCGAGTAGTCAAGAGAGATTTAGCCTCTCATGGCTACGAAATTCATAACAAAATAAAATGAAGAAACAATAAACATACTATGCTCGGGTAAGAATATGGATCAAACTCTACCCGTTACAAGTATCGAATCTTACTACAACCTTTATTTACTAAATACTATGATGGTGTTCTTCGCTCTTTGATCTTCTACTCAAAGTGCTTGAGTGAGATTTGTGTGTGAAAATATTTGGATCAGAGAATGATTGTGTGAGAAATATAATGTGTGGGATATCTCTCATAGCTTGAAAATTCGTCTCTATTTATAGGCTGAAAGGGGTCTAAGTGCGGTGCACATTCTAAAATATGTGGCGTACTTAGCCTGTGTCGGTGCAAGAATCATTATGCTGCAAGGAAGTGCGGCGTACTTTTGAATAAAACTGGCGCACTTGGTGAGTTAATGCAGTCTTCATTTAATTCTTTTTAATTCTCTTAAACTCGATAGGAAGTGCGGCGCGCATGGTGAAATGTGCGGCATACTTCTTTTGCATTTTCAGCTTTAGCCCTTTTTTTTCTTCTAACTTGTCTTCCAATGGGTATAAACACTTCTACTTTGATCGTTTTAAGCTTGGGATGTCTTTAAGTGAACCTGCATATATTTCGTGCTATTAAGTATAAAAAGTTCACGAGAAATGATAAAATATATACAAATAACGCCGCCGAAAACATGTTTAATTTAGGCGTTATCAAATCCCTTCACACTTAGCTATTGCTTTCCCTCAAGCAATTAAAGCAAGAAAACAAGATCATTTTTCGTGACGTGGAAACAATTTGGATTTAAATAAGTGTTTACTGATTTAACTAACTTTTCGGGCATAGACATATAACAGAGCACCTCACATAAGGAATGTGTTTGATTTATATTCACTCAAGCCACTCAGATAGGGTTTATATTTGTGAAGTCACTCAATTGCACAGACATAATCTAGATAGCTACCATAGGCTTCTACAAGACACAAAAACATGCCCGATGCGGCGTGAGCACCTAAACAAAAATCTTAAAAAAGGCAAAACGTGATAATGATGAGGGTGAATGACATGTATCAGTTCCATGTGCCAAACTTAAGCCTTATACTTTAAACTTTTCTCTTCTCTTTTCTTTTTTATACCAAATGCTTGAGATAACTAAGGCTGGCACGAAACTTCTTTCATTGAGCATTTTTCTTTAATTTTGGATACTTCAGCGGAATAGCACTAAGAGGGAGTGTTTGCGAGATTTTATTTTACCACTTATCATACGATTTTGTCTATAAATTAACCTCACCGCGGTCTAGTAAATGATGATCAAGCACAAGTTCTGAAGCTACTTAATTACCGGCTCACTCATATAATTTTATACCAATACCAATGCCCCCAAAAAGGCAACAAATTACAAATACACAGCCGTAACAACAAATGAGACACTTGTAATTGCATTCAAACCTTAACTCGGACAAGCTAAAGGTAAAAATTATCTTAGGTATCAAAGGTGGATACCTGAATTTTTAAAGGTTAAATTCTCATAATTTAGTGGACTGGTTTTGTGCTAGTTATAGTGTCAATCCGGTTGGATTTGCCTTACTAAGAATATACATTTTTTAGTTTCAGAAAGAAAAGTATATATATTAGATTTTATAGATTTTTCATAAAATATCAG